>JAHBCN010005424.1:0-55643 GCA_019359885.1 Listronotus oregonensis | reverse complement strand
TTGAAAAATTTTTTAACTTTGACAAAAAATTTAAAATCAAAATAATATTGTCAAAGTTATAAAGTTATTATAAACAAACCATTACATTTTTTAACACTTTTATGGCGTGGTCTTGTTAGGTATGTACATGAAGGGCTCTACGACACGAAAAATTTATTCGACAATTATTTAAACATTTTTTTTAATGTACAATAAAGCCGAAAGTTCGTAACAATTTTGTTAATTAACAACGGTATTGTAATTTGTTGAAAAATTAATTTTGAGATGAAGTTTGAACAGGAATACATTCTTTGAAGTGTTCTGAATAAACCATAATTTTTTTAAAATTTTTCAATTGATATTTAGTATCCTAAAAAAATTATTAAGTGAGACTTACTCGGTTTTGACGCCGAGCGCGCAACCAAAAATGTCGCGCGGAGGTCCATTTTTAGCGTTAAATTAAAATTATAAATAATAAAGATAGAACTCTGGCAGTTGGGACTTTTTTATCGAAAATTTCCTATTCTTCAAGGGCGTTTTATGTAATTTCCGCAATCTCTTATGGTTTTTGAGTTATCATCAAAAATCGAAATGGCTTTTTTATTTCGTTTTTTGTTAATAACCTTTGCAATTTTTATTGTCAAGAAAGATCCATAAAACGCCTTTCTCAAATTTGCATTCCGCGTCAAATGAGCTATGGCTCATTTTTTTCGGATCCTTCTAACTATTTTTCGCAGGAAACACACTATTTGACTAGACTAAAAAAAAATTATTTTGCTGGTCCCTTGGGGTGGGAAATAATTTTGTTGTTTAAGTAAAATTAAAGATGAAATTTTGAGTTTCCAATGAAAATTTTATATGTATTGTTTTTGACTAATGTAACAAAGTGTTAAAAAGTTAGTATACAGGTTGGTATGGGTAGAAAAGAACAAGGTTTTTTATAGGTTTTAGTTTGGTGCCGGTGCCTTATAGCCATAAGCATCGAAAAATGTTCATCATTTAAGTCGTGTTTTATCGAAATTAAAAGTGCGGGGACTTTGCGGCATTTTACTTTTCTAGCTTAATAAAAATAAAAATAAGCACAAAACGAAATGTCTAAATTAAAAATCAAGCAGGCGAGCTTAAAATTGAAATGTTCAAAATTGCATTACGGTTATATTTAGAATGAAAAAATGAACTAGTTTTTTTTTACCTAAAGTTATCAGATTTTCCTTATTTGATTTAAGCGTGCTGCAAAATAAGCGCCGACAGCTTTTTAAAACGTTTTAAAAATACACTAATGGAAAAAATAAAAGGTCAAAAAAATTTTTTGGTGGTTTTTGACAGAATATATTTCAGTAACAAAATGGTCGTATCGAAAATCTAAAAAAAGCATCTTGAAGCTTTAAGATTTTAGTTTTAAGATCTTTTGGCCAAAACATTTTCCGGAGCTGCGATTGCTACGTAATCCAAAGAAGTGGCCCGCAAAAGAAAGTTTTTAATTTTTTTTTCTTTTTTTTTTCTTTTTTTTTTATTTGAGTCCACGATTGTGGGATTTTTTTACCTAGATCATCCTATGGGTTAGATTTCCTGTTTATCCAGCTTAAATTCCTTTTTTTAAATCCTCTGTAAGTCCATTTCTCGCAGAGATATCGTATTTTGAGTGAAAAAGGACCCTTTTGCATTCAACCGCCGATATCTCAGCAACTAATGGTAATATGGAGAATCGAAGGACATTTTCGAAATCTGGAATAAATTTTCTACAAAAAACTGTTAGGATCGTTATTTGTTATAAAAATTTTATATAAACTTGAAAAAACTAAAAAAAACCCTTAAGGTTTTACAATCACAATCATGTTAAAACTGAGAAAACATATTTTTTTGACATTTTAACAGCAAGCAACGATAAAATTTCAAAAAAAAAAAAAAAAACAATTTGGTTTTTTTTCTTTGTCTAATCAATGTCTAAGTCAAGTCTAGCTGATGCAGGAAGACGAGTACGACGCGACGGTGTAGTGAGGGTGATATACCCCACGGCACCATCGAAGAATATCCATTAATTTCCATTTTTGAACAAAATAACGTACAGGATTATTCATTTTGAAGTAAACAGAGCTTTATTTTTAAACTTCCCTTCTGCTGCAATTGTCTAAAAACTGCATGATAATATAAGGATAGTTTTACCTGAAAAAACCTGGCTACCACAGGTCACGGGTGCTTATTTGTCAAAGTCAAGAATTTTAAAAATACGTTTACTATACTTCAAGTCCAAAATTTCTGTCAATGACGCATCGCTCGCTTTTAGAGTGCCCCGGGTTGTGTGGGGTCAGCGGAATCAATTCCAGTGGCGTATGCATTTTAGAAAATAAATGATAAAATTTCTTTAAAACATGAAAATATACAAGCAAAAGTTATTTTCTCACATTTTCATCAACCCTTTAAATTAGTAACAAGCCTATATTATTTTGGTATTATTCGGATTAATGAAAAATGTAATTTTTTTGCTTAATTTTGCACATCTCCTATTTTGAGGTCATAGAACACAATTTTGAGTTTGTTTGGCGATTTTTCAACGTTTTTCCAAAAAAAAAATACATTTTTTACTTTAATTTTACCTTCTCTGATTTTATTTTGCTACATTAAAAAAAATAATAAAATTTTAGTCTTAACATAAATTAAAAAAAAATGTAAAAGCAGAACGATAGACAATCCAAGTTACACCGACTTGCCAATTCACCACCCATCTTGCAATTTCAATATTAAATACTTTTATTCATACTATTATAGTCACACGCATTGCTTCATCAAAAATATCCACTATATAAGGAGCACGAAAGCTCTGAGATCATCAGCTTGTAGAATCCAATAACTATTTCGGGTCTTTCGTGTTCCATATTTAGGATTTCCATATCGAGAATATTTTTGATCAAACATTGCAGGTCAAGCGAAGCAAGGTTCGCATACCTTATAAAAATGTCATAAAGAAAACTATTACAACCTGGTAACAGGTCAACATTTTAAATTTCGAGTTGAATTCGGACGTAAACGATTTCCTCTTTTTATTGAAAATTAGGTTTTTTCCTTACTTTTTAAGTGTTTTTTTTTTTATATTAACATAGTATGAGTTTTTTAAATATGTTTTCGTGCAAATGACAGAATTTAAAGGAATATGTCGTAAAATGGAATTAAACAATTCAATTATTATTATTTTTTAAATACTATAAGAGGCAGCCAAAAACAGCTTCTGATTCATGTTTAACAGCGAAAAATAAAAAGTGTGCAAAAAAAATAGCGAAAAAATCGCATTTTCTAGTATCCGAATAATTACTAATATTGATTTTTTTCCTTTTAAAACTCTGAATACCGTACGCGAAAAAACTTTTGTTAAAGTTGCACATATCTCTGCAGCATCCAAAGTGGTTAGTTCTGGATTTCGTTCCGAATCCCATGGTAAACATTTTTAACCATTATTCTTTCTTTTAACTTTAACTGAGTTTTTTTTTGTAGGCGGATAACTAGTTAAAGGTTGGTAAATATTCATAGTTTACAGAATTAAAAGCACTTAACAACACTAAATCTTTATATACAATTAATAAGATAAACTATTATAAAATTGGCACAAAACAATATCTATATACTACAATTATTAGAAATTTATAATATTTAGAAAATACCCTGTATAGCAATTAAAATTTAAACTTACAAAATCTGCCGATAATCAATAATAACTAAATAAAATAATCGAACAGCAAGAAAACCCTGTCGATATGTTTATTTTCAAGTCTCTTCAAGTTGTAAACTGAGGAATGTGTGTTGCCACTTTTATTGTCTTCTCGATAACAATGATTTCAATACATATTGGCGTGCTATTTTAAGTGCGATCGCTGGCTGGTAACTTATTTTCGCGAATTATGACAACGTGGCGATGAAACTTTTGGCCGGTTCACTGTTATTTGAGCGGAAAAGTATATCATAGGCTTAAAAATCATTTACTAGTGTTAGATTTTTATTCAGCCGCTTCGTCGGTTGGGCGGCCGGTATTAAATGAGTCACTGACAGAAATTTTGGACTTTAGGTATACTTTTTGAAATAGTTTTATAATGGGGTTTTCAAATTATAACTCTCTATTATAAATGCGAAGAAAACGCTAGGGAAACACAACAAAGATATGTTGCAAATTTCCACCGAAATATATCAATTAAAACGATTTTAAAACTAAAGGTTTTATTCGAAAAAACAAAATCGTTACATATTAGAACAAGAACTACAATCAGAAAAAAATGCCGGGATCGAGCTATTTTAAATTATTTGACTGATTGTATCCTGATTTGTATCCCATGAAGTCAATTACTGACGCAGTTAGAGACTTGAGGTATGGCCCTGCAAGAAGAAGAGTAACCGACGCGACGGTTCAGAGAACACTGAAATATTTTAAGTATCTTCCATATCACGTTCTTCCAGTGCAGCATTTAACACATGAACAAAAGGAACTTCGCTTTCAATTTGTTCCCCAAATTTTATTCCATGAACAAGATAACGATCCTACCCTGTTTCAAACGATTCTTTGGACGGATCAAGCTACGTTCACTACGTCGGGAATGTTTAACTGACGCAATACCCACAGCTGGGCAAGACAAAATCCCAGGAAATTTCAAGAGATTAAATACCAAGGGAGGTCCTCTCTTCATGTCTGGTGTGGTGTGCTGAACAATGAGATTGTCGGGCCAATATTCTTTGAGGGATCCTTAACGGGAGAAAGATATCTCAGTTTTCTTGAAAACGATATTGAGGACATTTTAGAAGAATTGCCACTCGAAACGTATCGCAAGATAATTTGGCAACAAGACGGAGCGCCGGACGGAGTATCTCTGTCGCCAATACAATCAGTGGATTGGACGTTATGGCACTATTAGATGGCCACTTAATAGTCCAGATATTAAAATTTTGGACACTTTTCTATGCGGTCACTTGAAGAATTTCGTTTACCAAAATGGGAACACAAACACGGCAGGAATGAGATAAAAAATTGTAAATGAAATTAATCGTCTTAACCAAGAACCTTAAATAATATCGGCGAGATTAGAAAGGCTAAGTAGGGGTTATAGATTATGTTTTAAAAATAACGGGGGTCATATAGAACATTTAAATTATTAGTAATATTATAATTAATTATACCATCATATTTTACCTGGTGTTGTATTTTAATTTTTTCCGTTTATTGTAATTTTTCTGCTTGGTTTTGAAATAGATATATCATATCATTTTTAGCATATATAATAAAATTCGAAGCCGTTCTTCTGATGAAAATCTCATTATAAAACTACTTCAAAAAGTAATAAACGTATTTTTAAAATTCTTGACTTTGACAAATGAGCACCTGTGACCTGTGGAAGCCAGGTTTTTTCAGATGAAACTATCCTTATTGTATCATGCAGTTTTTAGACAATTGCAGCAGAACCCCAGGAAATAAACCCAGCAACCCCTATATCTCCGAATTCCTCGTGAAAATCTCTATCTATTGACATAAAAATATACGGGGTATTCCATTTAAAAAATACGTCACTCGTGCTGTAACTCTTTTGTTTTTGTTTCAAATGTTTTTCTGATTAGATTACTCGATTCTACAGAAAAACATACACGAAATGGCTAAATTTGTTTTTTTAAAAAAGGACAGGAAAGTTCAAAGATAAAGCCCTATTTACTTTAAAATGAATAACGACAAAACGACTGACATGATGCGTTTTCGACCGATGGAGACACTTTGCTGAAATTCGATTTATGTCATCAACTTTTTTGTTGCAAAAGCTTAATTGAGATAAAAATAATAAAATATTGTTGTTTCAAATTTTCGAAAGCGTTTCCAAAATAAAAATCAAAATTTTTGCCAAATTTCATTTTGAAAATTTGGCAAAAGAAACCGTTATTTTTTCAATTTTAACATGATTGTGAAACATTTAGGGTCCAAAAAGTTGGTCCTTCAATTTTTTAAAAGTTTAATTGCTTGAGACAAAAAAACCGTTCACTAGATCAAATTAAAATTTTACAGGGTTGTTATGGATTTATCGAAGTGTAAAAGTTATGCTCAACATTAGTCCTATCACCAAAATTTGCAGTTGCGCAGATAACTTTGTAAAAAACCGTAAATTGCCTGTTTTTATTTAAGTTTATGTCAAGAGCTAGAAAAAAAAATAACAATCCAACATTTTTTTGTAGGAAATTTATTCCAGATTGCGAAACTGCTCTCCGATTCTCTATAAGATCATTAGTTGCTGAGATATCGGCGGTTAAATGCAAAAGAGTCCTTTTTCATTCAAAATTCGATATCTCTGCGAGAAATGGACTTACAGAGGATTTTAAAAAAGCAAAATTAAGCTGGATAAACAGGCAATCTAACCCATATAATGGTCTAGAGTCAAAAGAAAAAAGAAAACAATTTAGGACATTTCATTTGCGCGCCATTTCTTTGGATTACCTAACAATCGCGACTTTCGAATTCGTGTTAAAAAGATCTCAAAACTAGAATCTTTAAGCTTTAAAATGCGTCGATACGACCATTTTTCACTGAACCACAGCCTGTCAAAAATCACCAAAAAATTTCGAAATTTTTTATAGACCTGTATTTTTTTCTATTAGTGTAGAAAGTAAATATTTTTACGAGAGCTGTCGGCCCTTGTAAAGGTTAATACAACAGAGCTTATGTAAGAATTAAGTTAATAATTCCTTTCCGTTTTCTTTTTCCTTAACCGCTAGATGGCCCGGCTATAGTGCGTGTCAACATATTTGTCAGAAGTATCTCAAAGATAGATGACGTTACCATGGTAAGTGCCAAATTGGACAAGAGAATGCGACTGACTATCTCTATTTGTGTAGTTGTGGATGGTAGTCTAGTTCATTCTATGCTGATGAAATATTTTTATCGGTTCTTGCCATGTTTTTAACGCATTCTCTTCCACAACTGATTCTTAGCACATTCGAGTCCCTAATTTCTTTTAATATTCCTCATTTTTGGTAATAGCTTACTAATTTAAATTTTAGCAGATGCTGGCCAAAGTACCTTTGAAAAATAGGTCTATGACATCGAATCATTAATATCTTTATGATATAAGAAAGTTTACAGAAATTTTGGTATCTAAAAGGAGGTGGGAAAAGTTGGGCCATTTTATCATATTTATAATAAGTCCAACTATTTTTATTTACATTTACAATAAATTGGTAAAAAAATCAGAATGGCAAGTATCAAAAAAACCTTTAAACTTGCCATTTTAATTAAATTTTTGTCATTTTACAGGTTTTTTGATCCTTTATTTTTAAAAATTTTATGATGCGTTTTGTGCACCAACATAATTTTTGATATCTTTAATATTACAATTACAATTACAATAAGAATTTATTTATTTTGGTGCGTTGAGCGTATTATGCTAATTTTTAAAATAAAAGCTTAAATAACGTGTAAAATTGCAAACATTCAACAAAAATTGCAAGTTTGAAGTTTTTTTTTGTACTTGCCCTTCTGATTTTTTTACCAATTTATTGTAAGTGTAAATAAAGATACTTAAATTTATTATAAATATAATAAAATGGCTTAAATAAAAGCTTTGAATTTTCATGAAAAAAGTCGATCTTTACCCACATTCTTTTGGTACCTTAAACTTACCAGCAATTTACCAGTGCTATCTTTTTATCAATCAAAATCTGTACAAAAATTAGTTCTTTTCAATTTTTTTAATATGGAAAAGCCTTAAAAGAAATGTTGGAATAAATAATTTTGATTTAGTTGTAATTTAATCGATATACTGTTAAAAAGATTATTGCAAAGAATCGAAAAACAAACAAAATTGGTGCGTTTTTCGAAGAGAAGAGTCGAAAAAGCCGCTAAAATTGAGCATTTTTGAAAAAAATCATAACTTTTAAAGTTGCAAAGCTAATTTTTCGGAAAATAATTGTTTATGAAGTTAAAAGAGTGACTTTTTTAAAATTACATTTTAAAAAGTTGCAGTGGTGATTTGGACGACTAACTGTTGTAATAGTCCAATTTAAACTTAGGTAATGGATTACACCGGCACACAAAAAAAATAAGGTGATCTGTAAATTTGACCAGACTCATCCATCTATATGTATTTTGATGCGCTGAATCCAAATCTGTGATCCGTTTGGCCCATACAGCCTCAAAATTTTGAGTAAATTGCAAAAAACTGCTAAAAATGGTTAAAAATTTCACTTGAGTTCAATAAAAACGATTTTTTTTATTGAACTCGGTCAAGTAGGTTTCCTATGTATTTCGATACGCTGAATCTAAATCCGAACTCCGTTTGACTGTACACCCTGTAAATTTTAAGTAAATTGCAAAAAACGCTAAAAATGGCTAAAAATTGTAGTTATGAAAACAATTTTTTTTATTGGACTCGATCAAGTATGTTTCTTATGTATTTTAATACGCTGAATCTAAATCGGGAAATCTGTTTGGCCCGTACATCCTCCAAATTTTGATGTTATGATTTTTTTTTAATTGAACTTGATAATGTATATAAATTTGAAGTACGTACAGCTTGATGGACTTTGCATTTAGTTTTTGCGTATCGAAATACATAAGAAACCTACTTAATCTTGCTTAAAAAAGTTCTCTTTATTTTCATAACTGCAATTTTGAACCATTTTAGGAAGTTTTTCGCAATTTACTCAAAATTTAGAGGGCAGATGGCCAAAGGGAGTTCGGATTTAGATTTAGCGAATCGATATACATAAGAAAATAATTGTTCGTGTTTATTGACATTTTCTTATTGTCATGCATATTGTCATTTTTAGCAGTTTTGCGAAATCTACTCAAAATTTGAAGGGTGTACGGGCCAAACGAGCTTCGGATTTGGATTTAGCGTATTGAAAAACATAAAAAACATATGTAATCTTGTTTAATTAAATTTTCATTATTTTCATAACGGCAATTTTTAGCCATTTTCAGCGTTTTTTTTTGCAATTTACTTAAAATTTAAAGGGTGTACAGCCAAACGAACTTCGGACTTAGATTCAGCCTGTCGAAATACATAAGAAACATACTTGATCGAGTTCAACAAACAAAAAACGTTTTTATTGAACTCAACTGAAATTTTTAACCATTTTTAGCAGTTTTTCGCAATTTACTCAAAATTTTAAGGGTGGATTTCAACGCATCAAAATACATATAAATGGATGGGTCTGGTCAAATCCACAGACCACTTTATTTTTTTTGTGTGCCGGTGTTATTATACTTCAAATATTATTTTACAGCTTACATATCTTTTATTTACATATAAATTTGGCAAAAAGTATGAAAAACGGCTTCGAACATTGCGTTGAACGCGCGGCCTTGCTCTTAAAGTAGATTAGTGAAGTGTCAAAGCAAGCCAGGAGAAAATACAGGAATGCAAATGCCTCAATGCCCCTGACGCTCTACATTCCCCTAGCTTGCTTTGACACCCCACTACTCCTATCCAAGAGCCAGCCGTTTTTTACACTTGTCACAAGTTTTATTTGGAAATCGAAGATATGCAAATTGTAAAATAATATTTGCAGTGTAAAATCCCGTACTTTATTCAAATTTTACAGTGCGATCCATTAAAAGTGGATCCCCAGGCCCTTTTTTGGTTTTATAATTTTTAAACCAATAATTTATATAATGGAATAGCTCAAAGTTTTTTATGACCTGAAATTTTTTTTCGTAGTGTCAACTACCAACGAGTAATCACAAAATCGTCAATTTTTTTAAATAGGATGACTAGTTGTCGTCTATATTTTTTCCTAGTTTAAAAATTTCTCTAATATATAGGCTTAATAAAAATTAAGGCAGGTGACCGATTAGTTTTCAAGATATTTTGTCTCAAAAATTTCGAAAAAAAAGTATTTTTTACATATACCATGCGTATACCATGTATACGCAGCACACAGGCGAAAATCGGGGAAAAGCCGGCCATAAATAGTAGTAGTGCTGATATGAATCACAAACATGTTTAATCGTAAGAAAATGTTAAAACTAAGATAACACGTTCATTTAAACATTTCTTAAAGCCCCCCCCCTCCCCTTGGGTTCATTTATTGCATTACATAAGCGCTGTGTAAGTACCTATTTCCTTAAAAAAATAAAACTCTATGAAAAATGTTACTATTATTATTAGACTGTTATTATTTTAACAATTTAAGCAGTTAAGAGTTTAAAATTCATAATAAGAGCGTTTATTTCGGCTCGAATTGAAGTTGGATTGAGGCACTTAACAGAGAGAGAGAGAGGTAAACCATTTTAACAGAATTGTAGGATTGAGATAGTTAATCCTGCATTTTTTCCAAATTGACTTGCCTTTGTCACTGTTGAGTGCCTCAATCCGACTTCAATCTGCGCTGAAATAAACGCTTTTTGACTGAAAATTTTTGAAATAAAATCCAAAATGACAAGACTTTTGATATACCTGAGGTTAATAAAATTGCTTATTATAAATTAAATAAAGTTGTGATTTGTTTGTTTTTGTTCTATTTAATTTTATAACTAACTTTTGTGTGTTGTTGAGAATGCAACATTATTTAACACATCTGCTTCATCCAGTTTACCTTCGGACCTAAACTTCATTTGAGCAGCAAATGTTAGTTCTTCCGGGCTTCGATCTGCTCGCAACGGTTCAGTTCTTCTTCTTTTTGATCGTTCACTCAAATCTAAAAATCCAGTGAATGGCCTCCCTCTACTCGATGAAGTTGTATCCTGCATTTCGGCTGGTTGAGCTTCATTCAATGACGAAGAAAACTCCAACTCAATATTTAACCAATCTCGATTTTTATTTTCAAATGCAGTTTTATTTCTTGATGCTGTTGACCATTTTGTGTCATATTTCTCGATGAATTTATATAAGACTTTTGAAGACTCTTCTGACAAGCGTTCAACTCGCATGGTAGAGGTCACTTTTTCTGCCAAATAACGACACTGCTCCATTCTTTCCTTAGACTGACAAATTCTTAACCAATTGATAAGTTGGCTTCTTTTAAACAAAGCAGATTTTGTTGCAGACCCTGAAAAAATAAGTTGTAATTTTGTTAATTATTTTATTACTAGCAGTAGCCTATGTTCATCGGGGATAATGTAGGATTCTAATGGTAAAAGAATTTTTTAAATCGATCCAGTAGTTTCGGAGCCTATTCAATTCAAACAAACAATCAAATCTTTCCTCTTTATAATATTTGTACAGATTATAATTTGCAATCAATGGTACTTCAAATTACATTAGAAAAATCTTCCAAAATTGAGACCGTAGCTTGAAGAATTGAATGTTAATTCTAAAAAACTACATTATCAATAGCTGTTTGGATTTTAATTTATATTTTGAAACTACATGAATGATTGTTAAAACTGTTTCTTTAATTCTTAGTTCAATGTAATTAAAACAATATATTTTAATAAGATTTCGTCATTTAAAATTGGTCGCCATATTGAATTTTAAACCCATATGGCAATTTTTTTATTTCTCTATTTAATTTTCTATAAAATAATGTTTTATTTTATAAAAATTGATTTATTCTTTAAGTTAGTAGGAGAAAATTATTTGTTGCGTTTGGGGCCTACATTTTATACGAATTTGGACCCAGACCATAAATCTTTAAAAATATTTTCTCGTCAAGATCGCAAATTATCGCAGCAACTTAAGATGGGATCTTACAAAGGACTTATTAAACAATAATTTAAAGCTAATTTAAATGCGGGAAATTACGGGAAATCATACTTTTACTTTAGCAAAAAGTGAAAAATTGAAATTAAAAAAAAAATTAATTGTTAACTTTTCAGAACACCAGTATAAAAAACGTAAAGAAATATTTTAAATAAATATTATTTTTAATATTCTACTTACCACCAGCAATAGGCTCCATAGTTACTTTACAAAATTTTCACCCACACTTTGCCGAAAAACTGAATATAAATTACTAATTTTCACAGGCGCTTTTGAATCACAATGAAATAGTCTCCACGAACATCAGCTTTCAACTAAAATATTTCTGCAAGTGACAAGACTAAAAATAAAAGGGTGATTGTTTATTATACCCAGGTAACTAGATAATAAAATTATACTCAGAATAGGCCTTAATTGCGAAGTTGGTATTTCCGATTTATGGCCGGGTTTTTCCCGAATTTCGCTTGTGTGCGCAGGTGAAAAATACAGGGACATTCTGCAATCTCGTCAATCTTTTGACGGCATTTATTTCAAGGTTACTTGACGTAGCATAAGACAATATCGCGTTTTTCTTTGTCTAAAAAACCATTTTGACCGATATTAACTGATAACTGATAACCTAATCGTTTAATTTTTTGACAACTATCAACCAGAGTATGTCAAAACAAAAATTTACCTAGACAGATTGACAGGTAATTCATTTTTATATTTATATACAAGGTGCCACTAATTTTTTTCGAAATTTTTGAGACGGAATATCTTGAAAACTAATCGTTTAACTGCCTCAATTTTTATTGAGCCTATTAGAGAAATTTTTAAACTATGAAAAAATATAGACGGAAACTAGTAATCCTATTTAAAAAAATTGACCACTTTGCGGTTACTCGTTGGTAGTTGACACAACGAAAAAAAAATTCAGGACATAAAAACTTTAAACATTCTAAAATAAAAAAAGGGCCAAAACCTGAGGGGTCCACTTAGAATAGATCGCACGGTACAATCACATCTAATACGCTGAGTCGCCAAGATATCGCTGCAAAATATTTAAACTGTGATTTTGAGAAAACTACTTGTCGGACACCAAACAACATTTTATAAACAACTATTTTCTCGAAAATTAGTTTTCCAACTTTAAAATGTTCAAGTTACGAATTTCTCCAAAAATGGTCAATTTGCTTGATTTTTGGATCTTTGTAATACTTTTATTGACAGTATGGCAAATAGGTTACAAAAATCATAATCTTTTACTTTCAAATTTTTTACAGGTAATTTTTTTACCAGATGATTTTTCAGAAATTATGTGTTTAAACTGACCCAACATTACCTTAATTTTTCGTAGGAAAAAAAACAAGGGTCATACCAAAAATGACGGATAATCGTTTTCAAGTTTCAACGAAAACTTATGTCAATTGAAACTAAACTAAAACTAACCAAGACTAGTACATTCTCAAAATTTTGAACTGGTTGTGCTTAATATAGTGTCTGTGTTGTTGAAACAGTATTTCTGCCTGTATTTCACCTGTTAGTACATTCAAAAAAATATTTCGACAAAATTTGACTGTGCTGACCGTATTTTTGAGTTTGGATATTATCAAGATCGAGCTGGATGTGCTAGACATGCTTATTCTTTCTGGAAGACAAGTTATTTCCTTATTTCCTGATTATTGTATTTTAAGTACATGAAAAGTTGTAGAGTAGTAAAAGTAGCATTAAGGCGGTTCTCTAAATATTACCTCCTCCTTTATTTGCCTCCATAAAAAAATACTGGTAAATCATAAAATAACTATGTTTTTATTTATGTATTTTTCTGCACAGGTATATTGAGTCTGCATTTCGAAAAAAAAGATAAATGCTATACTTTCTGCAAATGTACCAAATATAATTATTTTCTTTTTAACCCCACAAACATTTTGACCTATCGGCCGATTGGTCTGCAAAAACTCGGTTTGTTCAGATCGGCCTTTACGAATTGATAGGCGTTTTGAGGAATTTTTCTGTCACTAAAAATTTCAAATGTTATTAACAAAAAACGAAACAAGAAAAGCCATTTCGATTTTTGATGCTAACTCAAAAAGCATCAGAGATAGCGGAAATTGCAAAAAAAGATTCTTGAAGAGGAGGAAATTTTCGATAAAAAGTTTGTACTCCTAGAGTTCTATCGCCATTATTATATTATTATTATATATTTAATTATTATATTTAAAACCAAGTACGTCACACTAAAAAATTTTTTTAGGGTAGAAAATTTAAATTAAAGTTGGTTTTTAAGAAGTTAGGCAATTGTCAATTAACAAAATTGTTTCGAACTCCTCATTGTACACTAAAAAAATGCTTAAATAATTGTCGTATAAATTTTTTGCTTCGTGAAGCTCTTCTTATATACATACTTAACAAGATAGCGCCATAAAAGTTTTAAAAAATTTAATCTTTTGTTAATATTAACTTTATATCTTTGAGAAAAAATGAAAAATCACAGTTATATTGTCAAAGTAATAAATTTATTATAAACAAAGCATTAACATTTTTTAAACTTTTATGGCGTGATCTTGTTAGGTATGTATATTCAAAAGGGCTCCACTACGCAAAAACTTATACGACAATTTTTTAAACTTTTTCTTGTAATGTACAGGGTGATCAGTTAAGGGTAGCGAGCGGCCATATCTCATAAGATATTGATCGTATAGATTTGAGAAAAAAAAATCATAATAAAAGTGCCAAGAGAATTGCTGGAAATTATTTTCGAGTTTGTAAACGTCCGCTGAGGGTAACAACCAACACCAAAGAAAATGGGATTTTTATAGAAATTTGTCTAATGTAAGTATATCGATGATATCATTTTCATATTTACTGACCATTTCCCTACATTTTTTGTCTAAAACGTTTTGTTCTATCTATCAAAATAAAGCGGTGGGGGAGTTCAATTGGTTTTTTAAACAAACCAATATTTCTCCCGTTTCTTTTGACCGATTTTAGCAAACTTAGGCTCATATGAAAGAGCATAATTTGCACTACAAAACACTTATTTGGTTTTGAATTTTTGACTTTTGCTGTCGCCGCTAGATGGCGTTAACTGAAATGGTAGCAAATTTTTGAGTTTTTCAAAAAAAAAAAAAGACAAATGTAATGGTATATTAATCTTTATATATTTTAAAAGAGGATACATTTTTCTATAATTTAATGAAAAGAATTTATTATCTACCTTTTTTTGAACCGTTGATATTGACCAAAATATAATTTTATTACATTAAAAAATGGCACGCTACTGTTTTTTATCAAAATAAAAATCAGTTTTGTAATCTCTTATTAGTTGCTAACAAAAGAACCTCTTGACTTTTTTTCGTTAGACAAACGGTTTTGGATTAAAAAAATAAAATAGGTTTACATACTGTTACCTTATAATTATCATTGTAAACAGTATGTAAACCTATTTTATTTTTTAATCCAAAACCGTTTGTCTAACGAAAAAAAGTCAAGAGGTTCTTTTTGTTAGCAACTAATAAGCAATTACAAAACTGATTTTTATTTTGATAAAAACAGTGGCGTGCCATTTTAATGAATAAAATTATATTTTGTCAATATCAACGGTTCAAAAAAAGGTAGATAATAAATTCTTTTCATTAAATTATAGAGAAATTTATCCTCTTTTAAAATATATAAAAATTAATATACCATTACATTTGTTTTTTTTAACCTAAAAATTTGCTACCATTTCAGTTAACGCCATCTAGCGGCGACAGCAAAAGTCAAAAATTCAAAACCAAATAAGCGTTTTGTAGTGCAAATTATGCTCTTTCATATGAGCCTAAGTTTGCTAAAATCGGTCAAAAGAAACGGGAGAAATCTTGATTTGTTTAAAAAACAATTGAACTTCCCCACGCTTTATTTTGATAGATAGAACAAAACGTTTTAGACAAAAAATGTAGGAAATGGTCAGTAAATATAAAAATGATATAATCGTTATACTTTCATTAGACAAAATTCTATAAAAATCCCATTTTTCTACTTGGTGTTGGTTGTAACGCCCTCACCTGACTTTTGACAAACTCGAAAATAATTTCCAGCAATTTCTCTTTGCGACTTTTATTATGATTTTTTTTTCTCAAATCTATACGACCAATATCTTATGAGATATGGCCGCTCGCTACCCTTAACTGATCACCCTGTACAATGAAGACGGAAGCTCTAAACAATTTTGTAACTAACAATTGTCCAACTTGTTAAAAAATTAACTTTAAGTTGAATTTTTAACGGAAATAATTTTTTTTAAGTGTTCTAAGTGCTTCATAGATTTTTAAATTTTTTAATTAATATTAAATACCCTAAACAAAGTAGTTCGTGTGACGTACTTGGTTTTGATGCCGAGCGCGCAACCAAAAATGTCTCGCGGAGGCCCATTATCAGCATTAAGTTCAAACTATAAATAATGGAGATTGAACTTCACGAGTCGGTAATTTTTTATCGGAAATTTCCTCCCCTTTAAGGATCTCTTTTGCAATTTTGGCTATCTCTTATGGTTTTTGAGTTATCATGAAAAATCGAAATTGTTTTTTTTTTCTTTTTTTGTTAATAACAATTACAATTTTTATTGACAAAAAAAATCCTCAAAACGCCTCTCTTAGATTTGCATTTGGCGTCAAATGAGCTATAGCTTATATTTTTTGAAAAATTCCAACTATTTTTCGCAAGAAACACACTTTTCGATTAGACTTATATTAAAACTTACGTTTGTGGATACTTTAATGGGATAGAAATACACTAAAAAAATTAAACTTTCTGACCAATCTGCACAAACACGGTATTATGATTTTTCCCTTCAATTATTTGTCTTAAGACCGGTTGTACGACCAGTCTAAGCGTTTGTGGACCACCTTAAACGGCTATGTAATCAGAGAAATGCAAACTTAAGTCCAAATTTTAGGAAAACTAATCTAAACAACTATAAATTTGTACTTGTCCTAGTTTTAGTTAGTGGTGATTGGCTTGAGTGTTTGAAAAAATGATTGAATGTAAAGAGAGTCAGTTGTGATGTTATTTAAAATACGAATTTGTATTTTGTATCCAACTTTTGACATATCTTTGTGTGTGTTTTTAATTATTACATTTTTAAAATAATTTGTCTAAATTACTGAATATACGCCCACTTAAATACGATGGTATAAATAAGGGGTTCTAAATACTATTTTTTTTAGATTACTTACAGAATTACAAGCCCAGTCATTTTAGCATGGCAGCGTTAATAATATATAACTCATTCCTGTGTTTTGGGATTGGTATTTGTTTTTTTTTAGTATTACCACGTACTAAGCAAGTTTTGATATAGCTTGGGTGTTTATTACATTTAACAACTGAGAAACAAAACAAATTTTAACATCGGATTATCAAAGTTCGTCCGGATTACCACTGAGCATTTGTGCGTCCGGATTACTGGACGTCCGGATTATCATGTGTTCGGATTACATAGCCTTACTAAAACATTTTTTTAAATATGCTAAAATGATTGGTTGGGTTTTTAAAGGGGGTTACAATAAGTTTAAAGAATGGGCTTCGATGTGAATGCTGTGGTGGTAGCCGGGCCTGGCCACGGTTCTACGAGGATGTGCAACTCCGCCAATGCGAGATGTGATTGGTATGGCCGAAGCCCAACGCCGCCAACTGAGACGCTGCTGATTTTTGTTTTAGTCCAATCAATAGACCTGTTTCACCCTTAAAAAAATTAGGAAACTAGGACACCCGCTAAATTCGTACCTAAGGGCTAAAAAAACGTTAATTTTGACATAACTCTAAATCCATAGCTAAGAACCTCACTCATTCGTTCATCCTTGCATGCTTCATCATTATTCATTCATTTTTCTTGATATTTTATAGTACATACAATAACTATCTTTGCTCTATCATCGTCTATATAGGTATTACAAAATAATGCCTGAGAAATTGTGGTATTTATAATGAAATTACTTTAAAATGTTTGCCTTTCTTGCCTTAGAATACTCATTTATAGTCCGGCAGGCCACCGCAAAAAAACCAAACCTATAAGAGAACCGCATGAAACATTTTTATTTATATTACTATGAGCTATAGTCAATTTAAAGCCGCACTGCTGCCTCAGCTCAGCGGGTTCAAATTGCTTTTTTTTTAAAAAAAATTGTGAAAAATAGGTTTTTCTAATATAACTCGAAAACTACTGATTTTAGAAAAAAATGGTATATAGTCAAAATTAAGGTCTGATAAAACTGCGTCAGTTTTTTTTCATAAATTTTTAGTAGCCCTTTTGTTTTTGATATTAACGATTTATATTTAAAATAAAAACTTAAATATCTTAAAAACTTAAAGATTAACGAAAAAATGTAATAAGCAAAAAATATGCCTTTTGGTTAGCTCTATAAAAATAGTTATATACACTTTTAAAATAAAATAGGTAATAAAGGAGATATAAGCAAAAAAGTGATTTTGGTCATTAAAAATTTCGCTAATAATATTTTATTGGTACAAGTAAGTATACCAGCTTCGATCCATTTAAAAATTAATTCAAAATGTTATATTTATTAAATGAAACAAACTAATACACATGTGCCTCGAGGCAATGGAGGATAACCTAGTGGCACGGATATTTTATTTAATTTTTTTTGGTCCAATAACTATACCCATACCTATCAACTTCAAACTTTAACTAAAATAGCAGAGCTGTCAAAACTTGAAGTACTTCAAGTAAAATTTTACTTTAAGTACTTTTTTGTACTTCAAGTATTTTTTATTAGGAGGTACTTGTACTTGTACTTGATTAGTTTTTATGAAGCTACTTGGATTTTTACTTGATTTGACCAAGTAAATTAATTGAAGTATTTATTTAAGTACTTGAAGTATTACGACGTACTTGAAGTAAAAAAAAGTACTTCAAGTAAAAAAAGTACTTTAAGAAAATAAAGTACTTCATGTAAATAAAAAGCTCTTGAAGTAAAAACAATACTTCAAGTAAATAAAAAGTACTTGAAGTAAAAAATCAACCAAGTACTCGAATTTACACGTCTTAGATAATCGTACAAACAAGTTAAAACAAGAAATACGCGCAACCGCTGCTGTTTCTATTGTATTGCATTACAGCGCTTATTTGAATTGGATCCAACAGCAAGACAAGTGTAACTATAACTGGGAATTAGACTTTTTGTTCTTTAAATCGGTCTTGTGTCAACGTGAAAATAATAAGTGCTCTGATCTGGTGAAAACAACCTGTTGTAGGCACCCATATGAAAACACTCGCTTCTGACAGATGTATCGGATGCCAACGGGTGCCAACGCCAACCCGTTGGCAACCACAGGAAAGAACCCATTTTGGAAAAAACCAATATTTCCTATAATAGTTTAAGGCCCAAGCGCTCACCCGAGTACGGCATTGTAGGCCTGTTGCCATAAATTTACATACGAAATTTTTCATTATTTTGGACATCGGATGCATAAGATCCCGACTTAAAACGGGACACTTAGCAACCCTACTTGTTTTCCTAACTATAGTTTTTACCGACTGGCCTAATTTCCAATGACGTAGCGCTCAGTCCTTAAAACTTTTAGGAGTTGTTGGAAAACCCCGTTTTGAGGAATAAACCCTCTAACTTCCTTACAAAAAATACTACTCAAGTATAATTTGTTTTACTTGAAGTACTTTTAATTACTTCAAGTACTTTATGTACTTCAAGTACTTTGTTTTACTTTAAGTACTTTGTTTTACTTCAAGTACTTTGGTTTACTTCAAGTACTTGGATTTACTACAAGTAAAATATTTGGATGGTACTTCAAGTACTTTTTCAATTTACTTGAAAATGCAAGTACATTTTAATGAATACTTGGTACTTGTACTTAAAGTAATTTTTAAATAATCAAAAACTTGGTACTTGTACTTGAAGTACTATTTAAGAGTACTTTGACAGCTCTGCCTCTCAGGACGCTTAACATTTCTCGATCTTCTATGCTTCTATGTGTATAGCTCGTACACACAGTATCGTTTAAATATTTTTATTATCGATTTCAATAATAATATTATTAATTTATAAAGACAGTTACTTGTCCAGAATAAACTTGAGAAAATTTTAATAATATTTTTAACATGAAACTTTCTCTTTATAGTTTATTTATATTTTTTCAGTTGAATTAATTTTTAAACTTTAATTTAATCATATCTTAAAGTAGTAAATAAATGAGTAAATACCATAATTTAAATAAGAATGGCTTTAAGCCTAAAAGAAGTAGATAGCTTAATAAGAGGAAAGTTTTAAAAGTTTAATACTAAATATACTAATTAAAAAAAAACATGTTAAATTATGACAAAAATTTTCTCAAGATCATTCTGAACGAGCAACTGTCTTTAAAAAATTATTGATATTAATATTTAAATCGATAATAGAAATGTTTAAACGATGAGCTATACACATAGAGCATTTGAATGAATTGAACATTTTGAATGAATTTTTAAATGGATCGGAGCTGGTATACTTACTTGTACCAGAAAAAATATTGTTGTAAGCGAAATATTTAAGGGCCAAAATCTATTTTTTTTGCTTGTATCACCTTTAATACTTATTTTATTTAAAAAATGTATAAAACCTTTTTTATAGAACATACTAAAAGGCATATTTTTTGTTTACTACATTTTTCGTAGCTCTTTTAGTTTTTAAGATATTTGCGTTTTCAATTTAAATTTAAATCGTTAATATCTCAAAAACTAAAAGGGCTACAAAACAGTTATATAAAAAAAACTGACGAAGTTTTATTAGACCATCAATTTTGATTATATACTTTCTCTTCCTAAAAAAATTTTTTCACGATTTTTTTAAGCTAAAAAAAATGCAATTTGAACCCGCTGAGCTGAGGCAGCAGTGCGGCTTTGAATTGACTATTGTCCATAGTAATAAAAAAAAATGTTTCATGCGGTTCTCTTATAGGCTTGGTCTTTTGCGGTGGCCTCCCAAGTATTAGTGTTTTAATAACTTCGTTAAGTAAAAAATCCTAAAAAAAATCGTTGTAAAAGGCGAAAATACATTGCGCGAATCTTCCTCGCGCATCTGATGCGCGAGGATGTTTCTCGCAATGTTATCCCGTCTAACGGCAAAACGTTGATAAGTAAAGACGAGACACAAAAACAAGAATTATTTAAATGATTTTGGTTGTTCTGTTAAAAACCTCTCCTTACGCTTACAACTTAACTTTTTAAGTCAAGTCAAGAAGTCCTGGAAAATATTCTTTTTAACTTATTTTACATTATTTTTACTGGCGATGGTGTTTTATTTTGGTAGTTGAAACTTTAAAATTATTTTTGAGGTGCCCAATTATCATATTATCATTTTTTAGGAGTGTTTGTGTCTCTGTTATGGATTTTAGAATTTTTTTTCATTTTTTTGTATAATAAAGTATACACAGGATTCAAAATGCGTGATGGACTTTTACTGTTTGGTTTTATTTTTAAATACACACCACATTTTAAATGCTTGTCTTCATAACTAAGTTCCAATATTACATTTTTTCGCTCCGTTTGCTTAACAACGTTCCTATATTTCATTCGGAGCAAAACGAAATCCATACGCGTTTCTTTATTCAGTTTCAGATCGCTTTAAGCAAATCTGTTTGCTTCACATTTATATATACAGGGTATTTCATTAAGGGTGGACAGATAGCAAATCTTAGATTAGACGTAGATTAGGAAAAATAGGATGTAAAAGTCCTAGGACATTAGGAAAAATCTCCTTAAGGAAGTCGACCATAAAAAATTGCTACAAATTATTTTCGCCTTTCTATCTATACCCCCTAGAAGTATAATTAAAAAGGTAAGAATAATTTTTAGCAATTTTTTATGGTCGACTTCCTTAAAAAAAAATCCTAGTGTTCTATGACTATTATTTCCTAAGATATGCTATCTGTATACCCCTAAAAATCCCCCCACTCACAAAAAAATATATATTATATATATATATATATATATATATATATATATATATATATATATATATATATATATATATATATATATATATATATATATATATATATATATATATATATATATAATAATTTTTTTTTAAAAATAAAAATTAAAAAAAATTTTAATTATAATTATTTTAAATATTTAAAATTATTTAAATATAATAAAAAAATAATATTAAAATTATATTTTTTATAAAATATATTTTTTATTTTTTAATATAAAACCCAAAAAAGGTGAGTTATTTTTTATAATTCCTATACTTTAAAAATGACCCTTTCTGAGAAATTTAGAGAAATTAAAAAAACAGACCTTATTTTAAAAATTGTTTACACCCTGTAACATATAAGGAGCTGCTCGTAATTAAATTTACTGTAAACAAGGGTTTAGTTAACTATTACATAAAGTTTACCTCAATATTATACAGAGTGGTGAAAAAATTGCCTTAAAAATTTGGACATACATTTTATTAAATAACTTCCTAAAGTTAAATGGAACACCCTATATTTAGGGCTATTTTGACCAGAATTTAAATTTCCCTTTTAAACTATATTAGGGTTTCCTATACCTATCTCTTCTGCTTTTTTTTGCAAAAGACGTTTTTATATTTGACTTAGAAAAAATTTCTTTATCTTAAAAATGGAACACTCTGTACTTATAGGATGACGCCTGTTAGAATACCTTTGGGCATATACTTTTGATGCAAATAAACATATTTCTTGAACTACCGATTACCAAAAAAACATTTCATCTTTTTATTTTACTAATTAAAATGTAACAATCATTCAAAACGATTATAATTTTAAACTACTCGTAGCCCAATCTGATAATCTTTTTATTTTCAATGTCACTGTCATATTTTTGTTTTATAATAATTAACGTCATGAGGGCGACCTACTATTTTTTGAAAAAAAAATAAATATAATCTCCTTTTGGGAATTAAAATTAAAATTATGTTTTATTGACCCCATTATATTATTTTTTGGGTTTAATTTACCATAAGTCCAATACATTTGCTAAGAAACAAGGGCATTTCCCTATTTCGTTCTAACAAAATTAAGATAGGTGTCTTTACTATATTTTTATTCTTTTTAAAAAAAATGCTTTAATATTTTAAAAATTTGGGTAAATTTAGTTTTACTTTTTTTCCTGCATTTTTTGTTCCCTCTTATTTTTAAAAATTTTTACTTTTACTTTTGGCGAAACTACGTGGCCCTATTAAAGGTTTTTAATTACAGTACGGTGTTCCATTTTTTAAAATAAAGAAATTATTCATAAGACAAATAAAAAACGTCTTTTGCAAAAAAGTAAAGGAAAAAAGAAGGGGAACCTAATATTTTAAAAATTTTGTTAAAAAATACCCCAATATAAGGTGTTCATTAAAATTTTGTTATTTAATAAAATGTAAAGTCCATTTTTAGGGGGTTTTTTTCCATTTTATATTGAGGTATTTTTTTTAATAGGTTTTAAATTAAACCTAAAAAAAACAATATTTAATTACGAAACAACTTTAAAATCTTTTAAAATTAAAAATTTTTAAAAATATGGTCTGTATTTTAATTCCTCTAAATCTCAGAAACGTCAAAAAATAGGCATTATAACCCAAAAATACTTTATTTGTCCATATTTATCCCAAAAATAAAAATATTTGGTTTCCATGGAAAAATATAACTTTTTTTTATATAAAAATCTTTTTTAATTATATTAATATTTCAAAATAAACATAAAACCTTCTTTCTCCTGAACCAACATTATGATATATATAAATAAATATTTTTTTATTTATATTTTTAAATAATATTATTTTTAAAAAAAATTTTAAATATTTATGGCAAAAAGCATTGAATAATTTTAAGTCGGTCATACACGCTACGGTCTATAGAATACGTCTACCTATGCGTTTGCCCACCCGGTACCTGAGTGTACTGAAACAGCCCCTTGAAAGCCCTTTCCCCATTAAAAAAGCCCCGGTACCAGCACGGGGTAAATTTTTTACCTCGGTGAGAGCGTATTCATTCCATTTTTTTAATTTAAAAGTCCAACATCCTTTTTAATTTCCCCTTATCTTTTTTAATGACTTCAGAATACTCCTTTGTGTACTATTTATAAATATTTAGGGGAGATATCCCACTACCAGATAAGAGTGCTAAAAAATCCTGAAATTTTAAATTATTATGTGGGATTGTACAAAAAAGGGACTAATTAAAGATTTTTGGAGATGTTTTTACCCCGGTTCTCAGCAAGTACAGTGTATTCCGGCATCTTTGAAAAATTTTTCTGATTAACGGCATAAAATAATTTTTCCCCAAGAGGTCCTTTGCGAAAATTTAAGTTTTAAGGTGATTTTTTAAAAAAAAATTTTTTACAGTTTGATATTTATTGCTGCAATTTGTTTTGAAAAGGGGGTTTTTAAAATTAACTAAATTTTTATAAAAACTTATTTAATTATTTAAATAATCCTTAAAAAATGTTTAAAAAGCAATTCCTTAAATTTTTTTTTTTAAAAGGGAATAACAGGTTTTAAAAACCAAAAATTCCAGCAAGGAAAATTTTTAAGAAATCTTTCCCACTGTAAATACCGCTCATATTCCGGTCCTAAAATTCATTAATTTTTTTTAAATACTACAAACCTATTACCAAAAATAAAAAAAAACCTTTTTGCTAATTTTGGTTTTTTCAAGAAAAATATCTAAAGTAAAATAATTCAAATTAGGGGTTATTTTAAAAATATAAAAAGTAAAAATTCCATAGTCACACCTTAAAAAAGAGAAGAAAAAATACAACAATTTAATCCCAACCATTTTCAAAAAGGGGGAGAACCGATGGTTTTTAAAAAGAACGATGGGGGTAAAAACGGTTTTTTATGACACCAAAATAAAAAAATATTTCTATTGGAAATGCAAAGCAAAAAATATTTTTGAAAATTAATTTTTCCCAACCCTCAAAAAGGATTTTTTGATTTCACATTATTTCTTCTTTTGTATTGCATTTCCGTTGAGACTGTGTTAGGGCTCTAAGAATTCAAGTTTGCTTTTTCACTGTTTAGTCACTGTTTAACTACACTAGGTGTACACTGTCCACAAAGCTTTTGCCTAATCACTAAAATGTGTTTTTTGTTTCTTATTGGTAAAATATTTCGTCTTATTAAAAACCCCCCCGTTTTCCCTTTTTTTAAAAACCCTGATAAAAGAATTGGGGTTTAACAGCCAAAAAAAAATTAATCATTACTTTAATGCGATTATGCCCCCCAAAAAATTTTTTTTTTCCTCATGAAGGGGGGTTAAAACTGAGCTCTTATATCACAGTTCTTTCCTAAACTAAAAAACATCTTCAAAATACAAAAAATTTACGAAAAAAAAATCGGAAAAAATACATTTATCTGTTTTTAAAAATTTCCGATTTTATTTATTAAAAAAAAAACCTAAAAAAAAAAACCCCCTTTAAAACTGATGTATAGGGAGTTTTTTTTTTTAACCCCTTAAAAAAAACTTTAAAAGAATAAATATTTTAAAATTTTTAAAAAGATATACCAAGGTAAAAGGGTTTTTTTTAAAACCCGAAGTCAGATTTGCAAAATTTAAGATGGCGTGTTCAATATGGCGGACTAAATATTAAAAAAACCCAAAATACGCCAAATTTGTTATGGTTTAGAAGGGGGGCCCAAACCCGGGGGGTTTAAAAAAAACCCCCAAAAGAAGACAAAAAAAAATTAATCTTTAAATTTTTGGATTTGCAAATGTTGCAGCCCTGTTTTAAATTTTGATCAACCCCAAAAAACCCCGTACCCCAAAATTTTGGGGATAAAGGGGGTTGTTTTTTAAAAAAAATTTTAATATATAACAAATTAGTTTAAAAAACCGAACCAATCAATTCAAATTGATGAATTTTTATTTTTTTTTTTCCTTTTTTTAATTTAAAAATGATTTAAAAAAATTTATTTTTTTGTATTTTTTTTTAAAGGGTTTTATATTTTGCCCCTTTTTTTGGGGTTTAAAGTTTCTGTAATGTGACAGCTCATTTTGACTAGTTTTCCCCGATTCGTGTTCAGTACAAGAAAAAAAAAAATATTTTTTATATATATATATATATATATATATATATATATATATATATATATATATATATATATATATATATATATATATATATATATATATATAAAATTTTTTGTTTGGGTTTTGGGGGGGTATTAAAAAAAATTTAAATTTTTAAAAAAAAATTTTTTTAAAATTTTTTGGGCCGGGGAAAAAAAAATTTTTTTGGTGCACAATTTTCTTTTTTTAAAAAATTAAAAATTTAATAAAAATATTATTTTTATCGAAGAACCAAATAATATTATTCCTCATAAAACTCATATGAACCCTTACTGAAAAAAAAAATAGTAAAATATTAAAACTAATGTTTTAATCGCTTTTACGAAATGATATTGCTTTTAGCCTACAGCTTAAAAATTAAACCCAGAAATCCCAAAATTTAAAGTGATTTCACCGATATAAAAAAAATTTTTTCCCCCATGTTTTTCGTTTTTGGGGGATTTTAGAAATTACCAAAAAAAAAATTTAAAAGGATGTGTGGGGAGCACCCTTTTTCCCCCGGGCCTTTTTGGGGGCCCCAGAAAAAAAAACAAGCCAATAAGGAAAAGCATAAAACTTTTTTTTTAAAAATTATTATGAACTATAGTCCTTTTTGGGGGCACTGCCCCCAGCTCAGGGGGTTCAAATTGCATTTTTTTTCCCTTAAAAAAAGGAAAAAAATTGGTTTTTTTAAAATTTTAAATAAAAAATATTCATTTAAAAAAAAAAAATATATAAACCAAATTAGTGACCTAAAAAAAATACGAATTTTTTTTTAAAAAATTTTTAAAATTTTTTTTTTTTTGAATTTTAAAGATTTAAATTTAAAAAAAAAAAAAGAAAAATCTAAAAAAATAAAAGATTTAAAAAAAAAGGGATACACAAAAAATATGCCTTTTTTAGTTTTTAAAAAAAGGGTTATTTTAATTTTTTAAAAAAAAAAATAAAAAAGATAAAAGGAAAAAAAAGGGCATTAAAAATTTCGCTAAAATTTTTTTTGGTACGGGGAAGAATACCAGCCCAAACCCCAATTTTAAAAAATTTTCAAAAGTTTTTTCTTTTAATAAAAAAAAATAAACACTTTTTGCCCCAGGCAATTGGGGATAACCTGGTGACACGGATATTTTATTTTTTTTTGGTCCAATAACTGTATCCATTCCGATCCACTTACAACTTTAACTAAAATAAAATTTAAGCTTTTTTTAAATTTAAAAAAAAAAAAGGCCCCCTTTTTATCTTCTATGCTACTATGTGTATAGCTCATCGTTTAAATATTTTTATTATAAATTTTTTAAAAAAAATTTTTAAATTTTTTGGGTTTTTTTTTTTTTAATTTTTTGGGAATATTCCCCCTTTTTTACTTTTTTTTTTGGGGGTTTTTGGGGGCTTTTTTAAAAAAATAAAATTTTTAAATTTACTTTTTTGGTTTATTTAGTTAAAGAAGAGAAAGACTATAAAAAAAAAGATGTTAGATTTGTTAAATGAAGCCAAACTTTATAAAAAAGAATCATCAGATTTTTAAAAAAAAAAAATACAAACCAAAATTAATAAAAGTTAAACAATTTTTAAAAAAAAATATATAGAAAAAAAAAAAAAAAAAAATTAAATTCATAAAAAACCCCCCTATAAATATTGGCCAGGATGAAAAAAAATTTTTCTAAAAAAAAAAAAAAATTTTGGGGGTTTAAATTTTCCGATTTGTTTTTTTTGATTAAAAAATTTTAAAAATTTTTTTAAAAATTTTTTTTTTTAAAAAAACAAAAATGCCCCTTTAAAAATTTTTTTTAAATTTTTGGGAAAAAAAAATATTTTGGTTTTAAAATTTTTTAAAATTTTTAAAAAAAATAAATGGGGGGGGGAATAAATTAAAAAGCCCACGGGTTTTTACGTTTAAAGATTTTTTTTTTATAATATATGAATAAAAAATTAATTTTGGAAACAAAAAAGGGAAAAAAAAAAAGGAGGCCCATGGTTATGAAATTCGGGATTCCCAAAAGGGGCATTCAAAAAATTTTTTTAAAAATTTTTTTACATTTGCCCCAAAAAAACCCCTTTCACCCCCTTAAAAAAATTTAAAATGCTCGATTTGGGGGGTTTTTATTTTTTTTAAAAAAAAAAAATTTTGTTTTAAATTTTTTTTTTTTAAACAATAACTTTATGCCAAATTTAAAATTTCCCCCAAAATTTTTTTTCATTTTTAGTAAAAATTGCTCATCCTAAACACTGTATATGGATTACCAAAATTTTAACAAAAAAATAACCTTACGACCAATTGTTAGCCCGTCGGCTCATACCATAATTTTTTCCAAACAAACATATTTAAAAATTCTCAAAAAATCAAATACATGAAAGCCCCCCGGGTTTTTAAATTTTAAAAAAAACAGACAAAAATTTTTAAAATCAATATGGGTTTCTTTGACGTGGTATCTTTATACACAAATTTTTCCCCAAAACCCACAATTAACACCAAAAAAAAAAGGGTGAAATAAAAATAACACAACAATACCAAAAAAAATTCATTGAAGCAAAAAACTAAGTTTTTTTCCAACATTTTTTCAATACCCAAAAAATTTTTTAAAAATTTCCCAAAAAGGGATTTTCGGCCACCTTTTTAAATTTTAAATTTTTAAAATTTTGGGGAAAAAAACCCCCCCTTAAATCCCTTAATTTAAGCCAAATTTTAAAAAGTTTTTTTTTATGATTCCTTTTTGTTTCCACAAAATAAACTTCAATAAATTAAAAAATTTTTTTTCATCCTAAAATAAGTTCAAAGAAACAGAAAAAAAAAATTTAAAAAATTTTTTTTGGGTTTTTCTATACATCACCAAGATAAAGGAAAAATAAAAAAAAATTTGGGGTTTCAAAACAGGTATGGTTTTGGTAGATATTTAAATTATAATTAAAAAATGTCCATAATTTAAAAAAAAAAGGGAGAAAATTTTATTTTTGAAATTAAAAATTTTCCAGGGAAACATGACCAAAAAATTTTTAAAAAGTTGGGGGAAACCCCCAAAAATAAAAAACTATCCAATTAAATTTACTAAACCCGACATTAAAGCAAATAAATAAAATTTACAATTTAACAAAGAATGAAAAAAACTAAAAAAAAAAAAATATTTTCCCCCTTCCATACCCCCCTGATATAACAAAAAAATTAAACATTTTTAAACCTACAAAATAAAAATTTGGGGGAAAACCAAAAAAAATTCTAAAATTTATTTACAAAATTTAAAAAACCTACAATCAAAACCCCCTAATAAAAAAAATTTAAAATATAAAAATCGACTCCCTGATTAAAAAACATATAGGCCAAACAAGACAAACAAAAAAACAGAGTTAAAGAACATCAAAAAAGCAAAGATATCCAACAGAACCACACCCCCCTGTCAAATTCTTTTGATAATTTTTAAATTTTTTTTGATAATTTTAAATTTTTTGGTGAAAGAAAATAAAAAAAAGGAAATTAAAGAAAATTCACTTAAAAACACACAATACCAAATTTCAGAACAGACACGGAGGGTTGTCCATTTACAACAATTTATTGTTGCAATAAATAATAAAAGGGAAAAACCCCGTTTTTTTCCCCCCCAAAAAAACAATTTGTTTAAAATTTAAACCCAGGTAATGCAAATTTTGGGGTTTATAGTTTTTAAAAAGATAAAAATTTCAGTATTATATCAACCACCAAAAAAAAAGGAAATGTTATCAGGTTTAATTTTTACAATATTTTAAGTGTTTATTTACAAATTATATAAATCTTTTTCAAAATTATCATTTTAAATTTAAAAACAATAATAGAAAAATATTTTTAGATATTTGATGAGGGTTTAACTAAATAAACCGAAACGTCAATTAAACATTGATTTTTATTTAAAAAATGACCGAAAAACCCCAAAAAAAAAATAATAAAGTTTAATAATATTAATAATTTAAAGCATTTGTTTAAAATCTTTTGAAAATGTTAATATATTTTTAACATAAAAAATGTTTTTTTTAGTTTTAAAAACTGTTTTTAAATTTTTTAAATTTATTATATTTTAAAATAGTAAATAGTTTAACAAGAAAAATGTTTTTAAAGTTTAATGCTTAATAAACTATAAAAATAATTTTGACTTTAAAAATATGGTTAAAATTTTCTCAAGATCATTTTGAAAGAGTAACTGTCTTTATAAATAATTGATATTAATATTTAAATTAATAATAAAAATATTTAAACTATGAGCTATACCACAGTTTATACCGTACAACAAATCAGTTATTTAACTCTGTTAATTTGAATGAAGCCAGATTTGACTTTTTTTATTTCCCCCTATTTCGCGCACGCGCCCTATGTGCCAAAAAAATTGGAATAAATCGCAATAGTCAAGGGCCGGACTGAAATTAATTTAATCAAAAATTGAAATTTAAAGATATGCAGCAACTTGAATGGAATTGGAAAAGCCCTAGGGGAAAGTAAAATTAAGAATGATCAGTTATTTCACATAATTGGATATTAGGCATAGGTTTAAATAGGTAAAAAAGCATATAATGATGATTTAATAAAATTTTTTAAAAACCGGGGTTAGCCGCCCCCCTAAAAAAATTTTAAAAGGGTCGGCTACCTCAAAAGAAATAAATGTTGATGTTGGAAATAGAACGAATATAATAATTGATTTATTATTCTTAGGTAGCCAATTCAATAAATAAAAGTCATTTAAAAAAAAATTTATTTTGGGATTTTAAAAAAAAAATATAAAATATGGTCACGTGCCCCCGAAAAAAATTTTGGGGTAATCGTCAAATTAAAAAAATTTTTAAAAAAAATAGGCCCTATTTTCCGGGGAAAAAAAATAATGCATTTTTTTAAAACATACCGAGAAAAAAAAGGGAAGGGGAAAAGAACATTAAAGTACAGTATAAGTTTAAAAAAATGAAAGTAGCCCATTATCACACATATAGAAGAATCACCATCTAGAAAAAAAGCTAAATAAAAAAATAAAGTCATAAAAAATATAATTTTTGGGGGAAAATACACAAAGACATAGAGGAAACAAAATTTTCCTTTTGAGTTTAAAGGGGAAACCCCCCCAAATTTAAAAAAAGGAAATTTTTTAAAAACCCCCCTCAGAAAAAAGAAATGAATACCTATACTTTCCCCGAACCACTGGATAAAAAATTCTAAATGGTAACAACCGTCTGTTTTTGACAGACTGAATACTGATTCAGGATCTAGTTGAATTTAAAATGTAATTATATTTTCCACTTATAAATAATAGGCCTATAAATGCTCAAGAATATTGTTTTTGTGATTTTTTTGTTTTGGGTGAAAACAAATCTTTGTTTAAAAATTTTAAAGGTAAAATATTCTTGTTCTGGTAAACAAAGATAAAAATAAGTTTTAGGGAAGTTTTTAAAGGATGGAAAGGCAGTTCTAAAATGTTTTCCCTTATTTTTGTGCCAACATTTGGGAAAATGGCAAAATCTTTAAAATGGCGGACAAATAGATTTTTGCGGGACCAAAACCCAAAAAAGTTTGATCTGGAGACCAAGGTTGCAAACACACCCTTTACTTCTGGTATGCTCTAAAATTGTATAAAAGCTAAAATATCCTAAAGCTGGATTGGTTTTTTGTAACTTTTGCAGACAAAACAACGCACAACCATTTTTTAAACAGAAAACACTAATACCTATTGACAAATTAATTGTCAAAAAATCCAACCCATTTAAAAACAAATCACTTGAAATCACCGAAAAATAACAACACTTCCAACCTCCAAACAATTCAATACACCAGCGACCTGACGATCAAAAATAAATAAAAAACGATAGACCAGCCCTGACTGGTGCGTTCACTTTCTGATTCAATCGGGGTGGCATCTGTTCATCTCTCTTGTTTGGTAAAACTGTCGTAACAAAAAAAGATAAAACTAGACCGGATTGGTTATTAAAATAAAAAAATCATCCTCATATCACTTGGCGGGGTTGAGAGCCCGAATATGGGGGGAAAGTGTTCCTATTGGTTGAATTCTATGGCTTCAAAACAGGTGGAGAGTTAAATAACTGATTCGTTGTACGGTATAAACTGTTGCTATACACATAGTAGCATAGGAGATCGAAAAATGTTAAGCGTCCTGTCAGGAATATAACACCCAGATAAAGAAGGGACGTATTATCATTTTTTTCAATTAAATAAACTTTAAATTTTATTTTAGTTAAAGTTTCAAGTAGATCGGAGTACGTACAGTTATTGGACTAATTGGACCAAAAAAAATTTAATAAAATATCTGTGCCACCAGGTTATCCCCTATTGCCTCGAGGAACATGTTTAATAGCTTGTTTCATTCAATGAATAGAATATTTTAAATACATTTTTAAAAGGATCGAAGTTGGTATACTTACTTTTACCAAAAAATATTGTTATTAGCAAAATTTAAATCGTTAATGTCCCAAAAACTAAAAGCGCTATAAAAAATTTATAATAAAAACTGACGTAGTTTTATTAGGTTATCAATTTAAATTATATATTTAAAATTAATAGTTTTCGAGCATAGATATATAAGCAAAGGGAGATATAACTGTTCATTCATAAATTGGCTTTTGTTGTGTATCAAACATTCATAATGTGTAAGAAAAGGATAAAAAAATTCCCTGCAGGCAACGTCGCAAATCTTAAGCAGCGCAAAACGTGGCGGGCCACCAGTGGCGTAGTTCGTTTCCAAAAACTATTTATCTATAGAAAATTACTTAAATATATTTTTTTAGTATATTATCAAAAAAATAGCTATTTTATGAGACTCAGTCCACATAAAGTGACATGACAACTTTTTTGGGCTGTTTCGCGTAACGTGCAAGTAAATAAAACCTATTGGTTCAATATAATAATTAAACTTTATTTATCGTATAAGGCGACACTTCTAAAAACTGGCATTGTTAACCGTTAACCATACATAATAAAAAGCTTAAATCTTTTTTTTTACTTTATGGCAATTGCCCGTGTTTTTATCTTCATCGCTATCCACCGATTTTTAAAGATTTACTATTATGTCATAAATAGGAATAACAGATCATCTGACAGCCACCCTTAAAGTCCACTAATGAGATCAAAAACGCATGCAATACCATTTTGTAAAAGTAAGAGGGGGAAGTTAATAGATCAAAAAATGTTTAGTTCAATACAAATATCAAAATATAATTGGGCGTTTTTAGGAAAATTAAAATTTGGGAATTGGATTTAAATAAAAAATCTTTGGTAATTGTCTAGAAAGTGGCCGCAACTCCGATTTTGACCAAATTTAGCATATGGGGGATTTTTGAGGCGCTGATCACGAATCTAAATCGAAAGCATATTTGGCGGAAACGTTTCGTTTTCGAGATATCCATCATCAAACTAACCTCATTTACACTATATTCCCCCTTCTTTTTGAACACAATTCTTGATTTTTACACTAAAGTGGCGCACAATATTTTATAAACCCCTTTTTAAAACTTTTTTTATGTTTATTTTATACCTTTTTCTTTATTAAATTGCCAAGTATTACTTTCAAACGGGGCGGCCATGTTTGTTTAAAAATTGCCTATTGTATACCTGGTTGCGGCGTTTGAAAGTGAATTTTTACAATTAAATAAAAAATAGGTATAAAATAAATATAAAAACAGTTAAAAACCTGTTTTTCAACTATTGTGTTTCAATTTAGTGTAAAAAATCAAGAACTCTGTCCAAAAAGAAGGAGGAATAGTGTAAATGAGGTTGGTTTGATTTTAATTTAATTCGTGATCAGCGCCCCAAAAAACCCCCGTATACCAAATTTGGTCAAAATCGGTGTTGCGGCCACTTTCTAGACTTACAATTACCAAATCTTTTTTTAGGACCCTTTCTTGTGAATAAATTTTATTTTTTAATTAAATAGGTATTTTTAACTTTTATGTTTTTACTGTTTTTTGATTACGAGAAAAGGAAAAAGGTGAGAAAAAATTTCACTGTTTTTTTGCAAATAATTTATTGTATTCAGTAACAATATTTAAAAATTCTTAACTAATCCAAGAATATTTAACTAACTATTCATTTATATTTGTGATAATATCACAAGGATCAAAATAATCTGAAAGATTTTGGCAATTTGTGGTAACTGCATATTCTTTTCAAATCCAAGTAGGGAAGACCATATTTTTTTTCTCTCAGGGTCAACAAGAAACCTTAAAACAAATTTTATAACAATTGAAATCGTTCATATGATATATTAATTTAATAAAAAAGTTTATTAAAAAAACTATATCGATTATAAAATAATTAAACAATTTTTTCGTTGGTTATATAATCAAATTTTATGCTAAAATAAGTAAACAATCGTTGTTAATCTGCACAAAAATATAACATAAAAGGTTTAACAACAAAATGTTATTTGTTCGCCATGGTATCGCACGTCAATGATGTGAAGTTTTATAAAAGAACTGTTTAAACTTACTTGTCAAACGAAAGATTTTTGTTACGAGAATCCAGTTTTCCACAAACCTTGCACTTCACAACCATTTTCTAGTCTGTTTATAAAAAATAATACATAAAATATTAAGAAAATCCTCTTATAACCGCACTTTAAAAACACAAATCTTCCTCTGAGCTAGTTTAAACGAAATGCAACACCGCCTCACAACACAAATAAAAAATTTACCACTAGCTGACCGACGACCTTCGTGACCGTAGCGTACGAAAATTATGAATAAACTACAAAAAGCAGTGTTGCCCATCTTGACCGTTAATATTCCGTTATGAGTATTTTTGAGAATAATATTAATAAAGCAAAATAAAAATCAACTAAAAAACATATTTCTGTCGCTGCTACTAAGTTATTGCATAACGACATGTTATGATATATAATCTCTTTAAGAATTTAAAAAAGGAAATATTAATAAAGCAATATCCTAAAAATTCGCCAATAAAGGACAATTGGCAAGGGTGCATGTGTATCAAGCACGTTTGACCATCAAGTGGTCTAGAGAGGTAGACACTATTTCAATGTTTGATTGCTTTTAATTGTAAACAGTTTTATCTCCCTTTGCTTATATATCTATGTTTTCGAGTAATATTAAAAAAAACCCGTTTTTTTACGATTTTTTTTAAGGTAAGAAAATGCAATTTGAACCCCATGAGCTAAGGCAGCAGTGCCGCTTTAAATTGACTATAGTTCATGTAAGTATTAAAAAAAAATGCCCCATGCGTATCTCTTATTGGCTTGGTTTTTGCGGTAGCCTCCCACACTATAACTCTCTTTAGGCGGACATTTAACTGCGATCATAAGTTAACAGCAACAAAATTTATCAGATCCTTTTCCTAGAAATAAAATGCTTAACATTTGCTAAATAACATTTGTCTGTTTAAAAGGAAAAAAGGAATATAATTTAAATGGGGTATATTTATCTGCTCTTTTATGGTGTTGATGGGTGTACAAAATATCACTGTATATTATATAAAATGTACTATACTTTTTCGGATGCCATCTTGCATTCTCTGCACAGGACCGAGAAATGGTGAATGGTGAAGGCACCAGCACCAGCGCAAGCATGTATGGCGTCGGTGATTACACGCTAACGCATATTTGACATATTTTTGACGTTTTAGTGTTTTCTGCATGTTTTCTGTAGGATGTCCCAACAAAAACGCCTTTTATAATATAAATTTAAGACCCTACACGTTAAAAAACTCGTTTTTAAATTTGGGACGCTCTATATATTAAGAAAAGTTTTAGTTAGTTTGCTTAATGTCTATACATCTATATATTTTCTTAAAGGTGTTAGATAATGTTATGGTTTCATTAATACCAAAATCTTAGACTTTCATTGTCTTTATTTGTTTTATCTTTTTTATCTTTAGTTGTTTTATCTCCAACCGTTTTTAAGTAATTACTAAAAACTACTGTTCAAACTACGATAGTCTAATCATTATAGATTTGTTTTTGTTACTAATGTTAACAGATATGTGACTTTCTAAATAACCTGTAGATTACTAAAATCAAAAATCCAATCAATTTTTTTAAACAATATTTATTAAAAAAAGCCTTATTTTCGTTTTTTTTTATTATAACAAAAAGTACTGGGTATATTAATTTACTTATAATGACTGTTTGTAGAGAATTTAAAAACCTACAAAATGGTTTTTAAAAAATCCCGATTCGACTATTTTTCACCGAGAAAAGCCGGAAAAACGCTTAAAACCGACCTTTTTTCAAAAATTTTTAACTCCGTTAATTTTTAATATTTATGGCTAATTTTTTGGCAAATGATAGTCAATAACATATTCTTTGACCTGCCGAAAGTTGAAAATTGTCGCATTAATAGTTTTTATTCAATCGCACTATAAACAAATTATGCCCTTATCTTGCAAGTGCCGTGAATATTGGGCAAATGGTCCGATTTGAATTTTGGAAACGGCTCTTTAAAGTTGAGATTAAAAGCTACAAATTGTATATCTCACATACATCTTCATATAGGTTTGGAGAACATTGTGCATGCTTGTGCAGCCCCTCTCTCGCTTCTCCTTCGCTGCTGGGTGCCCTCTCCACAGTCGACTCAGTCAGTACGTCTCGGTCGCGAATTTTCGCTCGACGCGTTAGGTTTACAAGCATTTTTAACAATGTGATCCAAACTTATATGAAAATGAGAAATATACATTTTGTAGCATTTAATCTCAACTTTAAAAAGCCGTTTTAAAAATTCAAATCGGACCATTTGCCCAATATAAACGGCACTTGCAAGATAAGGGCCCAATTTGTTTATAGTGCGATTGCATAAAAACTACTAATGTGACAAATTTTGTTTTTCGGCAGCTTAAAGTATATGTCATTGACTATCATTTTCCAGAAAAACAGCTCTTAGTACTGAAAATTAACGGAGATACGAATTATTGAAAAAAGGTCTGTCTTAAGTGTTTTTCCGGCTTTTCTCGGTGAAAAATGGTCGGATCGGGATTTTTTAAAAACCATTTTGTAGGTTTTTAAATTTTCTACAAACGGTCTTTGATGAGTAAAGCGATATAGCCAGTACTTTTTGCTATATTAAAAAAAAAACTAAAAGAAGGCATTTTTTTAATAATTATTGACAAAAATTACCTTTTTTTGCTATAATAATTGGACTACGATTTATATATTATTAACCGAAGTTTGACCGATTTTTCACAGTTTAACAACGGCTCTTAGATTTCCGGAATGTCAATACTAGGTTTGCTGAAATACATGCTGGTTGTTTACAATTATTGCAACTTCTGTAAATTTTTCTTTCTCCTAGTGAATTTCTTTATGAATAATTTTTGTTTCAGACCATTGTATGCGGTGTTGTTTTGACGATGCTTGTTCGGCAAGCCCCGACTAAGACTTTACCTCATTCCCTACGTTTTTTGTGTTGTTCAACTCTAATTTCGGGTGGTCTGTGTTTCTCCAATGCATACTTCACCATATTCCCAGGAAATAAAGACTTTATCTACCAAATTCCCCCTGAATATGGTGAAGCATACAGTGAAAAAACCAAAAGACTACTTGAAATTAAAGTTAAAAAACACAAAAAAATATGGAACAAGGTGAAACGCCGAAGTCAGGGATTGCCGAATACGATTGGTCAAAACAACACCGCATACAATGGTCCAAAACAAAAATAATTATCCATGAAGAAACTCACTGAAAGAAACGAAAATTTAAAGAAGCTGCAATAATTTTAAACAACCAGAATGTATTTAGCAAACCTTGTATTGACATTCCGAATAAGTCCAGGATTTTAGTATTATTGAGATTTATATCTTTGTTTCAGGGATATTCTTTAAGTGTACTTATATCTATTTTAATCAAATATTTTAGGCCCTTTTTAGGTACCTACCCGCCTTTGTATCTATCTGACCCAGAGTTTTCGTTGGAACACCCTGTATATACTAGCACATCCACTCAGACAATAATTTTTTCACGTCAAAGCACATCCAAATTTCATTTATAAAACAACACATTGTCTAAATTACATTTCTGAAATTTAGAAGTGCTGGATACTGTTTAACTGTCTATATGTGATGTAAAAGCTCGTTGTATTTTGGGTGTCCGGGAAAATGTGAGAAATTTGCTGGATACGAAAAAACACGTGAAATATATATATATATATATATATATATATATATATATATATATATATATATATATATATATATATATATATATATATATATAAAATATATATATATATATATATATATATATTATATATATATATATATATATATATATATATATATATTATATATATATATATATATATATATATATATATATATATATATATATATATATATATATATATATATATATATATATATATATATATATTAATATATATATGTATATATATATATATATATATATAAAAATATTATGTATATATATATATATATATATATATATATATATATATATATATATATATATATATATATATATATATATATATATATATATATATATATATATATATATATATATATATATGCAATATATATATATATATATATATATATATATTGGAGCTCTTGACTTTTTCGTATTCGAGATATTTCCAACATTTTTTCGGACACCCTGTATATGTGATGTCAAACCTCTTTGTATATAATATATGTTATGTTTGTGATTTAAATGGGCTACAACTTTTGACTAGTGTACAGCAGTGTCTAGGCATGATCAGTGTGATTTTTAATAATAAGATAAGGACGACCGATCGGACCCAATCCGATCAATTTTTTAAGAAGAAATTATGTAGTAAATTTGTTTACAATAAAATAAAATAAAAGAAACGAATCCATTAATTTTTTATAAGTAACTAAGCGTTTAACTTCCATTGTGTCCATTACTTAAATAAGAGAAGCAGTTTTCCTCAAAAAAAGTAAAGATTTGTTCATTTCCTTTAAGGTATTTTTAATGATTTTTATAAGTGTTTAAAAGTCTAGTTGAGTGTATACCTAAAAAAATTGGTTGTAAAAAAAATGAGTAAAACAAACCAAAATGCATGCATTTTGCATCTCAGCGCTGTGTTACGTTAAAACAGCTTTAAGTTCTTTGATTCGCTGTCAATTTTCGTCGACCTTAAAGCTTTAATAACGTGAAACGCGTCTTCGACAGCTAAAGCCGCGTATTCACTTAGCGAACGTATAAGGTCGCACGGTAACGAACGTATACGTTCGGTTAGTGTGGACGTGAATAATTTTATCTACGAACGCATGCATTCGGTTCCGGAAAGGTTCGCTCGCTTGTCGGTACATCAAAGGAAATTCGCCACACGTCGTTTTGGGATTTGTACGTATATGAATAAAATAAGAATGAAAATGAATTGTCGGAACAAAGGTGAACAACACTGCACGCATACGTTTGTTAAATGTGGATGTCAGAGCGCATGTTTCCGTGCGGCTGTATACGTTCGCTAAGTGAATACCCGGCTTTAGATGATATTTTACTCCTAGACATAAACTTTGTTGAATTTTTGAATTTTTTGTTTAAAAAAAGAAAATCTGTAGCGGATTTATGTTTCAGTATGATTTCTTTAAAATTACTCGCTATACAATTTGTTAGAAAATGGGACCACTTCGGTCCAGGTACCGGAGCAAAGAATATAAAGCTCAATAAGAAGCGACATAAAGTTCCCAATAGCATTGGCTATATGGGAAACAAATTTCTGACGTCACGTATAGACGAAATGACACTTAAACAGCTTGGGGTACACTGAGAGAAATATGACGGTAAAAATTCAGTTTTTACAGGGAAAAAAAAAATTTATGTATAACTTTTAACATTGCAGTCCTGGAAAATCGTCCTTTCAAGGATTTTTTGCAGTCTTTTTAGGGTTGGTTATTTTCAAAAAGATTAGATTATTTTAGAAAAATTAGTTTGGGCAAAGCGATGTTTACAGGCGATTAAATGGCGATATCCGCGTTGAACATTGTTAGGACAGTTAACATACCGGTTAATTTTCGCGGTAACGTAGGGGAATGTCTTCTGACGTCGGTATCTACGTCATTACTTTGGCCCAGTATCTACCGCTATCGCCACTGGTCAGGAGGAGCGTTAATAATGGTTATGTCAAGTTTAAATTTAAAATAATGGAGGATTCGCGGCTTTTCTATTGTTTTGGTTCTTGTGATGTTTTTTGCTATGGTTTAACAACTATTTGGATTGCAGATTTTTTGGATTATTAGTTCATTTCCAAATGGATGAATTAGTGCAATTATATTTAAATCATAAAGAAAAAATTACTTGATATAGTTGACTTGGAAACAGCTAATATCTTATTAAATGAAAAATTTGGTTTATATAAATTATCTTTTCGACTTATTTCTTAACTCTCCAAAGACCTTATATTTAAATTTAAACTTACGAGTGTATTAAACGATTAGTTTGTAAGTTGACATAAGTAAACCGTTTCGTTTTTGCGAGGATAGGCGGGTTAAACACGGTTAGAATGGTGGGGGAAAGAACTGCTATCAACCAATAGTTAAAAACGGTAAGTCGCGAAAAAATCCATATAGTGTATCAGCCAAATGAAATTAATTCAATAATAAAGAAACGGGGGCGTGTTCGAAAAAACACTCGGACACGTGTATCGGTATTTTTGGTTGCGCATTTTTTTCAGTAAATACTTTTAATACGGGGTGTGTCATGTAATAGTGGCCAATACTAACTTTCCCTATTTAATGCAACGCCCTGTATATTAGTCAATTTTTGGATTCTTCATATATTGCATGTACAATGTTCTATACCTATGTTTAACTATTTTGGAATATTAGGTGCTTTTATATGTATTGTGCTTGCATGCTTGCCACTTTCTTGAAAGTTACTTTTTGTGCATACCTACTGAGGCAGCCTTGGAACAAGCGTGCGAGAGAAGCAAGAATAGGTGTATAACCTCTCTCACTCTCTTAATTTGTCGGCAGTTATACACCTTCCGCCAATTAATAAGCACAAGGGGCGAGAGAAATGTTATACAGCTATTCTTCTTACTCTCGCGCACGCTTGTCCATACAGCCGAGCAGCACGGCTGCCTCTAGTAGGTATATGCACAAAAAGTAATCCTCCGAAATGGCAAAGATGCAAAGGCAATAGATGCAGTAATCCTGAAAACGCTTAATATTTACGAAACAGTTGAAGATAGAATTAGGACATTTTATAAAATATGTCTAGAATGCTTTGAAAAAACCAAAAATTGAATAATATACAGGATGTTGCATTTAAATTAAGAAGTTGATACTGGCCACCGTCACATGACACACCCTGTATAAACAGTTTTAGTTAAAAATGCGCAATTAAAAATACCAATCGACATGTCCAAGCATTTTTCGAATAAGACCCCATTTATTTAATATTGAATTTATTCCATTGGCTGATCACACATATATTAACAAATAATTTACATCTCAAGATTCGCATTGTGATCTATAATTTTTACAAGTAAATTTCAATTACTATGCACATTTAGTGCTTTTTTTTAAAGACATCCACAAAACTAAACGAAACGAATGAAACAGCACATAAAACTCAACAAAGCACTAAACGAAACATGTAATCCCGGACTAAAAGCTGCCGGCAGCGGGTTGACAGTTAAACAGCTTAGCCCCCTCCTAAAAATTTTAGGACTTCGAATAATGTCGCTTCTTATTGAGGTTTATATTCTTTGACCGGAGTATAACGAACTGAGCTTGGTCAGCCCTATTGACCTCTATAAACTTGCAGATCGCCTACAACCAAAACGAAGAAAAACCCCCCCGAAAAATCAAAAAGCTTTCAGAATTTCCAAACTTTTCAACCCAAATTGTTTAAAAATTTTGTTAAAATTTCTTTCTTGATTTTTCATTTTGAAACGTAGATTGGTGTTTTTGATTTTTTGGGTTGTTTTGGGTGTCTTTTTTGTTGCAGATAATCTGCAAGTTCATAGGGGTCAATAGGGCAGTCCCAATATGTTATACCCCGGGACATGGACCGAAGTGGTCCCATTTTCTAAGAAATTGTAAGGCGAGTAATCCCAAAGAAAACATACTGAAAAATGAACATAATTTTGGTTTTTCATATTTCTTTTAAGAAAATAGTTAAAAAAATATTCCAATCTTTACCAAAATAGAAAAAAATATAATTTGATTGCAGAAGCGGGAAAAACAATCAAAAACCATTTCTGGGCAAAAATAAGTTAATAAATAGAAAATGTATGTTTAGGCAAGCCGAATTCATTGGTATACTTCACAGCAAAAAATCCTTAGAGAATATATTATGTACTGATTTAAGTGGGAATATTGCTGAGGTTCCGGTTTACCGCTGATTGTACATGTTCTAGAGTTGCGTGATTTATCTAGAACTATTTATAATTTTTAATTTCAGTTAATATTAACCAAAACAGATTTTTTCTCGAGATAATGTAATGGCGTAAATACCAAAAAAGCAAGCAAAGAAAGCAAAAAAACAGTAAATTAAGTAGTTTGTAAAAGCTGTTTAATAAAATTTAGTTTACGATTCTATTAAGGTATATATATATATATATATATATATATATATATATATATATATATATATATATATATATATATATATATATATATATATATATATATATATATATGTATATTATTATATATATATATATTTTATATGTATATATATATATATATATATATATATATATATATATATATTTTATATATAATATACATATATTTTATATATATTTTTATATAGTTTCATATATATATATATATATATATATATATATATATATATATATATATATATATATATATATTTTATATATATATATATATATATATATATATATATATATATTGTGTTTAAGTAAACTTTTTCAATGTACAAAAGTTTTAAAATTTTTTTTTTGAAACGTTCTTTAATCTATCTGTATAAATTTAAAATATAAAAATCGCTTTATCTTAAATGATTTATTTTGCGACCTTTATATCGTACGAAAAATAATTTTAAAATTTGTTACTATACGCCACGATTTTACGATCTAAGACTTAAGATCTATTTAGTAATTTTTGTTGTTTCTATCTTGCTTTTCTTAAAAATGTTTTGAACTATTATCTATCTGTTTTATTAAGTTTTTTAGTTTTTATATATTTTAGTTTATTTAAGACAATATGAGCATTAATAAAACGAAAAAATTAATAATGCTTTATACTGTACTAAAGCAAATTGTTAAATTTTTTTATTCCTTATAATTGCTTAAATTATCTCTACAAATATAACGTCTTTTAAATAAAAGTTGGCAACAACTTGGGTGTGTTTGTATCCTCCAACGTTCTCACATAAGTACATAAGTGGAAAACTAAAGTTAAGGATATAAATGTTAATTAGTGTAAAAGAACATATATATATATATATATAATATATATTATATATATATATATATATATATATATATATATATATATATATATATATATATATATATATATATATATATATATATATATATATATATATATATATATATATATATATATATATATATATATATAAATATATATATATATAAATAATATATATACAGGGTGGCCCACCACATTCGCCTCAGTTTTTCTACGAGAAATGAAACGAGTTAGGGGAAAAACTTTTAGAGCGGTCATATGTGGGTCCATGAGGACATATTTTTAAAAATTTTTTTGGGAAAAATACAGGGTGACCCAAAAAAAAAGTACATATGAAAGTTATATTTTTTTTTATGGTAAACCCCCTATTTTTATATTTTTTGATTCTATAGACCAAATAAAGGGTGAGTTATTGTCATATTTCCTATACCTAAAACTGACCGTTTTTGAGAAAATTTTGAGATATTTAAAAATACAGACCATAATTTAAATTGTTTACATCCTGTAACATATAACAGGGTGCTCGTAATTAAATTTATTGCTTAGCTCAAGATTTAAGTTAACTATCACATAAAAGTTTTACCTTAATATTATACAGAGTGTTTTAAAAAATTGCCTCAAAGTTTGGACACACATTTTATTAAATAACTTCCTTAAGTTAAATGGAACACCCTGTATTTAATGGCCTATTTTGACCAGGGAAATAAATTTTCCTTAAAAACCATATTAGGGTTTTTTTTTAACCTATCTCTTCTGCTTTTTATGCAAAAGGCATTTTTATATTTGACTTATCATTTATCTTAAAAATGGAACACCCTGTATTGTAATTAAAAATCTTTTTATTAGGATCACGTAGATTCGCTAAAAGCACAAGTTTAAATTATTGAAAATAAGATGTATCTCAAGTAAAATGCAGGTAAAAGTAATAACTCTAATTTATTGTCATTTCCAAAAGATTAAAGCATTCTTAAAAATGAGGATCGAAATATAGTAGAAGACCCACCTGTCCTAATTTTAAGACGAAATATGGTAAATTGCCCTTGTTTCTTAGCAAATGTATCAGACTTAATTTTTCATTACAGCGGATTATTTAACAGACATATTTTTTACTACTACACTACAGTGACGAAATCCTAATTTTTTTTAAAGACCCTTGATCACCAACAAATGGTCTGTTAACGTGGGGGAGGAATAATTGGAATACGAGTAGTTTAATTTTACCATAAGTCTGATACATTTGCTAAGAAACACGAGCAATTTATCATATTTCGTCTCAACAATTGGGTCAGGTGTGCCTTGTACTATATTTCGAACATCAATTTTAAGAATGCTTTAATATTTTGGAAATGAAAAAAGGGTTATTACTTCCCCTCATTTTACGGAAATACTCTTATTTTAAAAATTAAACGACTTTAGCGTCTACGTGATCCTAATAAAAGATTTTTAATTCAATACGGGGTATTTTTAGATATGATATCAATTACCCTTTTTTTATAAAGTAAATAGGTTAGACCCTTTAATTTTAAAAGGGGGGCCCGTTCGCGTAAAAATAGGCCATTAAGCCGGTGTTCCATTTAACTAAGGGGAGATTATAATAAATGTTTCCCAAACTTTAAACATTTTCCACTCTGTATAATTGGGTAAACATGAATTTTAAACCCCAAACCTTGGGGCTAACCCCAAAATTTAGCAGCTCGTTATATGTTGTTTAAAAAACAATTTTTAAATTATGGTCTTTTTTTTATATCTCTAAATTTCTAAAAACGTCGGTTCGAATAGGAAATATAAAATAACTCACCTTTTGGTCTAAAATTTCTAAAAATAAAAAAATAATATGGGGTGTCCCCATAAAAAATATAACTTTCTATTCCTTTTGTTTCCAATATTTCAAATAATTAAGGGATTTTTAAATTACATATGCCCCGCGCTAAATTTTTTTTCCCCAACCTTTCTTTTTATTGTAAGAAAACCGGGCATTGGTGGACCTTATATATATATATTATTTTAAATATATTATAATATTATATATATATATATATATATATATATATATATATATTATATATATTATATATATATATATTAAAAATATATATATTAATATAAATAAAATAAAATTTTAAATTTTAAATAAAAATATTATATTAATATTATATATATATAATATTATATATATATATATATATATATATATAATAATATTATTATAATATTATATATTATAATAATAAAATATAATAATATTAATATTATATTATATATTATATATATAATATATATATGTCATCTGCTAAATTATACTTATCATAGAAATTTTAAAGACAATCATCATGAAGAAGGCCAAAAAGTGCATTAACATCATATGGAATTTGGCCACATTTTTGGGTGCAAAAGTAATTTTATTCGTGAATAACCTTTAAACAGGTGGAACAATGAACTTAGATTATTAATAACAATCTCTGGACCAGCTGAATGCAAAAATTCGGAAGGAAAAGTCTGGTTTTCTAAAATCTAAAAATTTAAAGGACCTTAACCCTACGTTGGTCGCGTGGTATATTGGGACAAGTTTAGTCGCGTGGTCTACATATGTAGACCTTCTTTGTGTCATTTTTGATACCTTATGCCATTATTTTTAAAAGAATATTAAAAATATATGTATTTTAAAATATATAAACCAATGTGGCTTTGTTTTTTTTGTAAATATACAATGATAGTGGTTTAGAAAAGACGTGAAACATATCTTTTCATCTTTTATTAGCCTATAATAAGTTTTGAATACAAATATAAAACCTTTATGTGCTAAAAATCAACTAAATCTAATTTTCTGATATCACATAAAAAACTTAAATAAAAATAGTAAAACCTAAAAATCTTTGGCGGTCATGAAAAAAGTAAACATAAACAGTAATTTCAGTCGTCAAGCAGTTAATGCATATATCTGCCATGTGTTCTTTGCATGCATAACGTTTACATTTCACGCAGGATTTTCTGGAAGATTTGTTGCTGGCTCGAGGACAAAAAATAACAACGGCCAACGTAATTTTTTTGGCTTTGGCTGTAGAGGGGCGGGACTGCAACAGCATTGAGCCCAAAAAAGCACGCGCACGTCTTCTTAGTTCTACTGGTAAGGCGGTGATAGCTGATTTGCTTCCCATTTGTGGCTTAATGAATTCCCAAGCAAATTGCTGAATAAAGTCATTTCTAGGGATTTTGTTTTTTTAGGGGATGATTTGCTTTATAGATGCAATAAAGCATTTATACCCATATATTCAATAGATCGTAAAAAAATGACCATAGGCCAACGACGCGTGTTTCTAGCCACATTGTATTTTACACATAATTGGTCCACCAGATCTACACCAATTTTAGTCTTGTTGTATCGGGTTATTATCTCTGGTTTTTTTTATCCCTGTTTCGGATCAATGGCATTGTCATGGTGCATAGAGGACACCAAAACAACAGATTTATTTTGCTTGGGCAGTATGAAACCATGGTAATGTCTTTCTGAAAACCAAAGAAGGATGTTTTTCTCTTTCTCTTCTAGGCAAGAATTCAGTGGGGATCTCACGCTTATTTTTGCGCATTGTACCAATGTAAGTTAATTTTTTTTTGCTCTAGCAATTTTCTTGTCAATGGAATGCTAGTAAACCAATTATCGCCGGTAATATTGCGATTAGTTTTCTCTATTGGTTGCACTAATCGTAGAACAATATCCTCTGCGGAATTGTTAAACTTGTACGGCCATCAGGTTGAGTACCAACATATGTTTCGAGATTAAAAGTGTATTTAGTTTAGCATCAACCAAAGCGAACATCTTGATTCCGTACTTTGCTGGTTTACTGGGTAAATACTGCGAACGAGCAGCGCCCCCCAAAAGGCCCAACAGTTGTTCGTCAACGGTTGGTATTCACTAGGAATGAAGCTTTTTTTAAAAATTAACAAAAAAAATTCGAAAACATCCTAATGGGTGCTAATTTGTCTAATTCTTTCCTTTCGTTTCTCGTTTTTGATATCGTAATCGCAAACAACGAAAAAAAATCTAAATCTTTTTTTCTAAATTCCGAGGTAACAGGATTCAACGCCATTCCCCTTTTGGGAATTATCCCATATTTTATGAGCGTTTTTCCTTGAACTTCTCAGTGTTCCTATCAAAAAAAAATTCCTATCAAAGCTCTTATCTCTGTTTCATTAGTTAATCTAGCCGTCCGACCCCTGTTAAATCTATTTTTTTATGTTCTCAATATATATATTTGTGGAAGAAACTAAAATTCGAATAATGGTGTCAGAAACGAAAGTTTTATGCAATCAATTGCAGCAATGCATTGCGAGCATCGCGTTAGACCCATAAATTGTTATAATATTATAGCACGTGTTCGCACTTGTACATTACCAAAATTTTTCTCCATTATCGTTTTATCCTTCCCTATGTAAAATTTGCCACCATCATTTTCTTCACCGTCACTTCCTGATGAACTTTCATTTTCATCCGATGAAAAGTTCTATCTCTGAATAAAGTCTCATGATCATTCTTTCCACTATATCTTCATTTTGTTCTTCTTCATCTTCCTCATTTTCATCTATGGACTCTCCTCCCCCTTGACACCTCGTCATACCATTTAAGCCATACTTCTGGATCTCTACTATTTTCCAAACGCCTTCTTTTTGCATCAGACTTTTTTTCTCTGAAACAAATAAAAACTTAATTTTTCCCCAAAAAAAAAAAAAGAGTTATACAATATAAATACAAACAAGAATATATTTTTGATAAAATAAAATATATTTCTAAAAAAATAAAAAAAAAAAAAAAATACAACTTCCTTTTACAATAAATTTTTGCTAAACAAAAACAATTGCAACCAACTGCGTATTTAAAAAAATAATGTCCCCTGATAGCCCGGCGCGGTCTACAATCGTGACCATTCGTATTCAGACGTGCGTAGTAATTGAGACTGACCTCGACACTGTCCGCGGCAACTGAACTTAGATTTGAGTGTAAAGCACAGCTACTAAGCGGCGTGGATGCATTATTTCCCCCTCCTTAAAACAAACAGTTCAAATAATCGTGGTCTACAATGGTAGACCGCGCGATAATGGGGTTAAAATACCTAACCAGAGTAACCAGCCTAGCTAATACAAGTTTTTTTTATATATTGGGCATGGTTTCTAAGAAAATTTAAACAAAAAACAAGTATAAAAAGCGGCTTAAGTATTTTATGCAAAAATATGTTTGCTTAGTTTTCATAAACGTCTATTTATAATTTACTTTTATTTTCCAGAATCACATTTTATGTTTTTTCTATAAACTTTGCTTTAAATACGACAACAATGTTTAATGTTAAAAATATATACTTTTTTTATAATAAAAAACAATTTAATAATGTCATTTTATAAGTACGTATTGATTAGTATAGAAAAGTTTACCTGCATATCAAAACAATTCTACAAAATGCAAGTGTTGTAGTTATTAATTAAAATAAATTTAATTTGTCCCCAAAAAGTAAAATAATAAATTTATAAGCGAAATAAATCGATGTTCCTCTCATTTTTCATAACCGAAACACATATGTTTTAGCAAGAGATATAAATCTGCCAATTAAATTTAATTTATTGTTTTGAAATACATTTAAATAAATTAATTGGAGGAAAAATGTTCGATATGACAAAAAGCAGAGTGTAGTTGAAAATAATTTCAACATATAAACATTTTTGCATAAAACAAAAGGTGAATTAAATAAAAGATGGTCATAACATGAGTAAAATACGAAAATAACAAAAAGGTTACAAACTAAATACAGCTTCATCTATAAATATTTTGCTTATTTATTTTATAAATATTTTTAATATCTTATTTAATTTCATACATTTATAAACTAGTTAAATAAGCGTATTTTTTTGCTTTTTCGTAATAACTTCTTTGTCACGAAATGTGAAAATTGTTTCTTGACAAAATGGTGAAAAATAATTATTTATAGCCGATTCACCTAATTTAATCGTTAGGGGAAATGTTTTCTAATATATATATATATATATATATATATATATATATATATATATTATTATTAATATTATATATTATATATATATATTATATATTATATATATATATATATATATATATAATAATAATATATATATATATATATATATATATATATATATATATATATTAATAATATATATATTTTATATATTTTAAAATATATATATAAAATTATAAAATATATATATTAAAAATAAAAATATATATATATATAAAAATAAAAATAAAATATATATTATATATATATATATATAATATATATTATATTATATATATATATATATATTTATTATATATATTAAAATATATATATATTATATATAATATATATATTTTATATATATTATATATATATATATATATATATATATATATATATATATATATATATATATATATATATATATATATATATATATATATATATATATATATATATATATAGGCTCCTTAATAAAATGAAAAAAAAAAAAAATTCTGGTAGGTTGACTACTAAGCTTGGTTGTTTATAATTACAGGCCCTCAGGTATTGGATAATCCGGCTCCAGCCAATCCGATTGCACGTGTTTCACCCTTATTGGGGATGGTCACACCGAATGTAGGCCGTAGACACCCTTGACTGCGAAGCAGCCACCTTAAGAACAACTAAATCTAATAAAGTTGAACGTTAGAATCAACTAGCGCCACCCCGTCAAGTAATTCCAAACTAACCAATCTTAGTATCGACAGGTTAAAGCCTAGTCCAGACCTACATACATTTGCCCGCAAACAAATGTTTATAAACAGTTGCCCGCAAACAAAATATTTAAACATTTGTGTAGGTGTTTATTTCGATAAATATTGATTAAAACTAGTTGCAACTGAGTCAGACCAAAGCATGTCGCTGAGCAGTGAGGCAGTGGCGGGCGTTTGTGCTGGATACATATATTTTTACGTCAAGGAAAAGGAAACAAAACGTTGGTGGGTACGTGAACTCCTGCAAAAGTATGGAATAGAACATTCTTCAAACTTACTAAGAGACCTAAAATTAAATGATGGAGCTGGATTTAAAAATTTTGTTAGAATGACTCCTTTGATTGAGATATTAATTCAAATGATTGGCCCAAATATTTGTAAACAAGATACAAAGTATAGAGCAGCTATCCCTGTTGCATTGCGGTTAGCAATAACTCTTGAATATCTGGCAAGTGGTGATTCATATACTAGTTTGATGTACACATTTCCGAATTTCAAAGCAGTCAATATCAGAAATTGTACCCATTGCTTGTCCCAATGCTATTATTACACTTTTAAAACCTTATATAAAGTAAGTATACATTCAATTAATTTTATTTACCTGCTTAAACCATACTTTTCTGAGACATGAAACCGTGAAGTGAATCCACATTCAAGTAAAGCTTAAACTCTGCCTAACTGTACTGTTAAAATTAAAGCCCTTAAGTTCTTAAATGTTGTTGCAAATGACCAATTAACTTAGGAGGTATAAAGTGTTATCAAAACTTTATTCAAAAAAAGAAAAAAACATTTATACAACTAAGTAAAGTAGGTAGACATCTAAAGATCTATAAAGTTCTAGTATTATTATAATACGCTCTTACATTTCTGTTTCATTGGATTCATTAAATCTGTGGATCGATGTAGATTAATATTATTATCTCTTCTTCAATTTCATACATCAGTTGACCCTGCGCTTGACAATTATCTGGCATAAAGTTAGTGTTTGCTGTTTGTTGCGATGGCACTATTATTAGATTGTTGAAACTTTGAATTTTGATGAGATACTGGTGTAGACTCTGATAATGTGGCAAGTTGGGGTAATGGCGATGTTGCTGGGGATGACGAAATGCTACATTGTGGGGAACTTAATACAATGACCGAGCTTGTTACCAGAGGATGATGCAATGGATTTATAAAATTCACCCATCAATAATTTAAAGCAGATATTATCAATTGCATTCTGAGCAAATGCTATTTCTAACTTTGATCTACCGCTATTTCTAAGTTTAATATGCTCCCCATCAAACAGTATATTCATCACGTTTGAAACCGTGTCGGTAAGCGTTTTTTCATGCACTTTAAAGCTTCAGCTGCATTTGAATCATCAATTTTTCGTATTTTCTTTGTTGGTGGTAAAACAATTCCTTTCTTTTTTGGTAATGTTCTAGACTGATTGACGATGTTTTCCTGTTGGTGCTCAGTATCAGTATCAGTTTCATTGGCATTAGTTTCATCTGCAATGAGGCTTTGTGAATTTTCTCCCACCAACATCCGTGGAGTTCTGTAAATAAAATCCATAATTAGTTTTATTTTTAGATGCCGACGAAAGAAGAGGAATGGATCGTTATTAGCGAAGGATTTAATAACCGATGGAATTTCCCTCACTGTGTTGGCGCTATGGACAGTAAACATGTTCAAATTGTTGCACCGGCACATAGTGGAAGCCTGTATTTTAATTATAAGAAGACACACAGTATTGTGATGTTCGTTATTGCAGACGCAAATTATAATGTTTTGTATGCTGACGTTGATGTCAAGGGCGAATATCAGATGGCGGAGTTTTGAAATTTACCACCTTTTATAAAACTTAGTGAAGAAAGGCTTCGGTTACCACCCAATCAACCATTGCTTGGAAGAAATAAACCAATGCCGTTTATATTTGCCGCTGATGATGCATTTGCTTTAACGACAAACATTATGAAGCCATATCCTGGTCAGTTACCTGGTTCTAACAATCCCAAACGAATTTATAATTACAGACATTCTAGGGCCAGAGAATAATTGAAAACGTTTTCGGAATTTTATCTTCTAAATTCAGAGTTTTCTTAAGCCTATAACATTAGACCCGAACAAAGCAGAACTGGTTAGTTTAACATGTCTTTATCTCCACAATTTTTACGACGAAATGTTGAATGCATCAACACTTATTTCCGCCAGGAACTTTTGACACTGAAGATCTCGATAGTAATATAATTAACCCGGGTTCGTGGAGACAAGATGTCCAAGGAGACCAATTGTTTGGATTGCAAAATATTGCAAGAAAATCACCAGTTACAGCGCAAGAGATAAGAGATGAATTCAAGGAATATTTTGTATCCCCGCAAGGCTCTGTGCCTTGGCAAAACTTGTCAGCGTAGTTTGGTGAATTTTTAAATAGTTGTAGTAAATATGTTTTGTAGTTTTTCGGGAAATAAACTAGGTACGTTTAAGTATTTAGATTTTTTTATATTTTTGTCCACAGGTAGGTCGCAAGATCACCATATAATTTTGCACACACCTTGCAAACAATATTTTTACCAAGATATCCGATGATATGTTTTGCATATTATTTACATCTCCGTATTTAAAAAAAACTTTAGTCACATTGTAGTAATTTTAAATCCCGTATGTATTCCATAGCAAATTTTTAGCCTCAGGGCTATATTATCTCATGGACATTTTTGAATACCGGTGACTTACTTGCTAATAATAATATAATGTCAAAAAAAAAAAAAACCCACGTTAGTTAAAAAAAAAATGGAAAATAAAAAAGAAAATTACCGTTTTAGTGTCTTAATACATAATTTGACATAGACATAAATATTACATAAAAATTAAATAAAATGCTAACTTACCTCAGTTTCCTCTTCGTTTCCTGCATCTGTTGGAACGACTACCTCTAGAAATATACCCTTGCAATAAAAATAATAGTCTTTCGAAACCCAAAACCCCAGTTCACTTGCTTGGGAGATGCTCCACTTCGCTCAGAGCCCAATTCTTGTGCTCTCGGCGAAATTGATTTTAGTGCCTGAACCTTTTTTTCATTTCTGATGCACTGATCTTATACTTTTTGCAAGCATTTCATAGGCATCACTTTTTTTATTAGGGTTTTTTATAGTCTACACACTTTACGTCCAAGCATGGTAGACTGTGAAAGTCTTCAATTAAAGAAAGGGTTTTTCTTGGTTCCACATTTTAATAAGCTATTTGTATATACACTAAATAATAGACCAAAACCCCGAAATTACAAGCGCCACTGATAAAACAAATAAATAAACATTTGCCCCGACTCCAGACTTGCTTGTTGGCGAGTATAAAAACCGTGTTTCCCATTTTGGGAAACAAAAAAACCTTAAACATTTGTTTAAATGTTTTTAAACAAATGTTTGCAAACAATTTTTAAACAGCTTTTATACAGTTTTATACAAATGTTTTAATGTTTGCGGGCAAATGTATGTAGGTAGGTGGACTAGGCTTAAGATGTTAATGTGCGCCATGTAGGTGTATTACGCAAAAACATTCAGAAGTTGCTTACACAACACACTTTAGTTGCTTTACCCAAACTGTATATCATAAATAAAATTAAAACTTCTTGAGCCTTGTTAGAAATAATAACAAAAAGGTGGACTTTCTTTGCACATAGAGGCTCCCTAATAAAAAAAATTAGCATGGCGCACATTAACCTGTCGATACTAAGATTGGTTGGTTTGGAATTACTTGACGGGATGACGCTAGTTGCTTCTAACGTTCAGCTGTATTAGATTACAGTTGTTCTTAAGGTGGCTGCTTCGCAGTCAAGGGTGCCTACGGCGTACATTCGGTGTGACCATCCCCAACAAGGGTAAAACACGTGTAATGGGGTTGGCTGGACCCGCGGTTATCCATTCACTTGGAGGCCTAGTAATTTTAGAACAACCAAGCTTAGTAGTCATACCTACCAGGATCTTTAATTTTTCTTTTCACTTTATTAAGGAGCCTCTATGCCGAAAGAAAGTCCACCTTTTTGTTATTATTTATAACAAGGCTTAAGAAGTTATAATTTTTATAATGTGGTTTTTTAAATCATGAATTATAACAAAATTAAATCTAATTCAGTTACGATACCAATTTTCCTGAACTAAATGTTGCAATATAATAAATTAGCGAATTCTAGGACTTCCTAAAATAAACTGAAATTTATTGTTGAATTTGTTTTTATTCATCCGATACCTGAGAAATAAAACGCATTAAGCTCAAAGCTTTGAAAGACGCGTGTACGAAAATTTTCCAACAAAATTCCGTAAATATTTAAACTGAGTTATTTGAAAGCAGTAAATTTCAGTTCAATAAAAAGGTTATTCAGTGGCGGCTCGTGAGAAAGGTCTGTGGGGCGATGCCTTTTTGTCTAAATGCAATATTTTTCGAGTTATAATCAAAAAACCGAATTTTTAGGCTTTCTGCTAAGTACTCGTATACCCCTGGAAAAAAATTAAAAACTATTTTTTTATTTTTATATTTTTTCTGTATATTTTAAGTAATTTAAGATGTAAATAAATAAAATAAAATATTTATAATTAAAAAAAAAAAAAAAATCAAATTAATAAAAAAAATCTCATTTTGGACTGAAATTTTTTGTCAAAATTACATTTTTTATATCTCCTTTATTATGTATTCTATCAAAATTGTTTATAAATCTTTTTTTTATAGACAATTAAGAGGGCTCTATTTTTTGTCCTATAATTTTTTTGTATCTCGTATAGTTTATACAGTGTGTCCCAAATTGGTGGGGAATGTATGGGGAACTTGGAAACCACGATAGATAGAAAATCGGTTAAATGGGGAAAGTTTTGGACAATTATGTTAGTAAGCTAATCCCGTTTACTACATGGTTTTATCTATTTAGGTTTTTGAAAAATTTAAAAAACCTGAAACATGCATTTTCCAAAATCGGCCATATTTTTTTTATGAGTGAAATTTTTTTAAATCTGTAAAAACTTCTTCAAAGCAACTTTTTTCGTAGAATATGACCGAGTAGTCAATTTTTATTTTCTACGTTTCGGGTTTTTAGAATCATCATCAACTTTATTTTTTCATATGGACGCCATATTGGATTTTTACGCAGCCAAATAGTGCTTTTTATTCTGATTTCAACAATGTATAACATGTTATAATTTAACAGTTTATAACCTCATTTATTTTGTAAACAATAAAATATTAGTAATTGGCAAAATAGATAAGCTGAACAGATATTTTACAGAAATGGGTTCGCGAACATAGCTATAACGTTAATACCGTGTTACAACAAAACTACACGTAACAAGTTAATTGAAACAAGTGAAAACAAAAACAATGAAAAGTGACTAAACTAATATTCCTACTAAAATGAAGATGTAAAATAACGACCTAAAATTCAAAATATTGTCCATATTTCTCAACATATTAACGATATTTTTTTAAATAGTCCTAACTACCCTATAAATGGTTGACTTAGGTATGTGGAATTATCTATCAACATCCCTGGTTGAAGATGTTGGATTTTCTTTAAAATGTTGGTTAACTTCTTAGGTCGTGGTTTTTTAAAACTTCCGAATTTAAGCAAATTTGTAACCAGTTTTCGAAAGTAGGTTAGTTTAGGATGCTGCCTTGTAGGAAAATTGTCGAAATACGTTTGCGCAGCTATATTAACATTTCTATTGCTTTGGAAATAACGTTGCAAAATATCAATATTTCTTTAAATACTTAACCATTTCACAAAGAAGAGAAAATATTTGTTTTTTGAAATAAATGAGTTTATAAACTTTTAAATTATAACATATTATGCATTTTAAAATCAGAA
>JAHBCN010005423.1:0-55632 GCA_019359885.1 Listronotus oregonensis | reverse complement strand
ACTTTTTAAACGAAAATGTATAACCTCATTTAATTTAGGTCAAAAAATAATAATGTTAAGTTTAAAGGTAAGTAGTGTAGATTATTCCCCAAGGAGACCACATAATACGAAAGAAACCAAGCATAATTAGTGTTAATTATCTCAAAATATACAACTTACTTTAAAACCCTCGATGTGTTACGGTAAGCGAGTTTAGAAAACGTTAAAAAACGTAATATTTATTATTCTTTTAATCAAATTTGTACCATCTGACGTTTATTAAACATAAATTTTTATAGTTCCATTTATAATATTTACGGTAAAAATTACCTTTAGGTTAGGTAAGTACATAGAATGTGTTAATATTCCTGTTGCGGATTTATTTATTAACAAGTAATATTTGGGCTACTATCCTATGCTAACTTGAAATAAATTCAGTTAATCAAAAACAAGGTATTTAAAAAAAATGGTGGGACCCGTTGTTTAGTATTTTTTAGGTGCGTTCTTTATTATGAAAAAAAATTATTTATACAATATGTCCCAAATCTTTTAAGACAATTTTTAAAGTACAAGGTTTCCCATTTTGGGTATCTCCGTTATTTTTAACGTTAGCGGGATGCGGTTTTCACGACAGTGTGCTACTTTTTCGTGAAGCCTAAGATGCCGTTAACGAAATTTTCATAACCCTTTTGGGTTTTAAAATACAAAGTATTTAAAAAAAAAAACATTGCATTTTGGGACCCTCTCGTATCTCCGTTATCCTTCAACTTGTCGAAAAGGTAAAATAACACTCTGATTTTTTTTTTCGTAGAATGCAGTGGTGCAGATAATTTTTGTTACATATTTACTCTTTTTGAGTTAAAAACCAAACCTCTGTTTTTTATATGGGATACCATGCATATTTATAGACTATAAGATTTGTCTTTCTTTTAACGTTTCAAAAATATATTATGGCATGCACTTTTTCTTAAAAATACGAAAATAAATGACAAATATTCTAAAACTAAATGCATAATTCAATAGTAGGCCATGAATAAGAACAATAAACAATTAAAAGTTACATATTACTAACGAAGAATTGAATACCTTGCAAGTAGTGTCTTCTTATAAATGCATAATATTTTCAAAAATACCTACAGTTTTTTGTAACAACCGTTTTTTAGCATAAAGGAACAATAAAACAAATTAAAAAACACATAAAAAAATTAAAGGTGATGTTGAAAATGACGACCATTTTTTCTAATGCAAAATTGACACACCTTTGTAATTTTTTTAATAGCATTAAAAAGAACAATAGGTCTTCTTTGCAAGTTTTGAAAGGCTAAATGAATTGCCTCTCGAAGTTCTGGTATGCTGTCATATCGTGTTTTATATACTTCATTTTGTATATAGTCCTATAAAAAAAACTTAAATTGAGAGGTCTGGAGATAGTGGAGGCCATATAACAGGTCCATTGGTACCTATTCATCTTTGAGTAAAGGTATTATCAAGAAATGCGCGTAAGAGCCTACAGTCATAACTTGGGACACCATCTTGTTGTAGGTAAACAGCATTATATTGGGCTAATGGAATATTTTCCAATAGTTCTGGAATAACTTCCTAAAGGATTTCTAAGTTCCTACATGCGGTAAGATCTCCTTTGAAAATCCTATAAACTATCTGTCTGTCTAAAATGAAACATGACACTCCAAGTTCAAATCGTCCTTGTTGTGCCCTTTCAAACATTAAATGCTGATTTTCTGTATGCCAATTCCTGGTATCGTGACGATTAAAAACGCCCGCACTTAAAAAAAGCATTCGTCTGACCAAATATAAAGTCTGCCAAATAAATCGTTAACATCAGTTTGCTGCAAATACCACTGACAAAATAGTGTCCGGCGCTCGGCATCGCCAGGACGATGAATGATACTTGTATTTCTTCAAGATCTTCTGGGCGTCAGTTTTTGGCACACCAATTTCCTTCAAAATTTCTATATAAGGACGAAGGTGTTGCTTTCATATATCCCAAAACATTTATCTCTTTTCTTTACCTGTTATCTTTGTTGTATGTTTTAGGACGATGACGAACAAAGGATCCGTGCTCAACTAAGTTTGCTTTTAAACGAGCAAATATCTTAAGAAACGGTTACCTTCTTTCTGGATATCAAACAAACACAAACATATATTGATAATAGAGATTTTCCTAGCTATAATAGCGTACTTACCTTTGGAAATATAATTCCGAATCTTCTTCAGAATTTTCATTACTCTGTATAAAACATACCAGCATATCAAATTTTTCATAATTTTCATACGCTGCCATTATTTAAAGAAATTGATAAATATCAATTCAGAAAATACTAAAAAAACGAAAATAAACTGGTTCTGGAAATTCAACCAAAAGTCGATTAAAAAACCGATAAGATAAACAAATATTTGACATTAATTTTTGTTTTTTGTAATAGCCATGACCTACTAATAAATTATGCATTTAGTTTAAGAAAATTGTCATTCATTTGCGTGTTTTTTAAAAAAAAGTGCATAATATTATATATTTTTGAAACGTTAAAAGAAAGACAAATTTTATAGTCTATAAATATACAGGGTGTCCCATTAAAAAAAGTTTGGTTTATAACTCAAAAATAGTAAATATGTAACAAAAATTATCTACACCACTGCTTTCTACAAAAAATCTATAAGCGTGTTATTTTATCTTTTCGATAAATTAAAGGATAACGGAGATACGAGGGGGGTTCCAAAATGCAATATTTTCAAAAATGCCCTGTATTTTAAAAACTAAAAGGGCTATGAAAATTTCGTTAACGGCATTTTTAGCTTCACGAAAAAGTAGCATACTGCGAAAACCGCATCCCGCTAACGTTAAACATAACAGAGATACCACCCAAAAGTACCCAAAATGGGACACAATGTACATATTAAGTTATACATAACTGCCTAATTTTAATTTTTTTCTCGTGATACTTAAAAAATTACCCACATTTTATTTACACTGATGTTTTTTTAAAACATGCTAAAAATTTAAGGTGGGTATTTTTTGACAATCGCTAATTAATCTCGCATATCAATATTTCTAAATTTCAAAAAATCAAAATTTTTTATGACACTGCGAACAAAAAAGATTCTATGTTCATTTTATATCGGCATCCTAAACGATCGTAACAGGATGACACCTTTCTTTGATTTCTTACAATAGTTTAGAATGCCGATACAAAAATAGTTATTAGTTTATTAGTCAAAAGTTTACTCATCAGCTATTCCAAGTGAGGCGAAGTCGGCTTCAACTTGTCCAGAAACAGCAACGATTCGTCTTAAAAAACTGATTTAGGTATATGTTACAAACAACTTTTTTTTTGTTTTTGCTCCAAAAACACATTTAAACTTTTTATTATGTATGGTTTATCATATTTTAACTAACGCAGTAAATAAGAAAATTTAAAACACTAAGCTACCCTATATAAATTTTACTTTACAAAAACTAAATTGATTTATCTAGACAGGGTCTATACATCATTATAGGCAGCCTTGACAACTGGGTGACATAATAAATAGATAGGAAAGTTCCATCTTTAATGTGTTAGTAACTTGCTTAATTTATTTGCAAGATATTTGACCTAATAACTTAGTTTTGTTTCTATGCTGATGTGATAATAAAACAGAGTGCTATAAAACAAAACTTCTTATCGGGGTCTAACAATAACTTCTTACAAGGGCTTTGTTTCTGATAGGATGCGACTTGGAATGTTGTACTAATTTTTTAAAAAACTAATACATAAATAAACCGCAGGCGTGTCACATGGAGAGTACCAGTCTCCTCAGGAGTGTCCTGACCTGTGACGGACTGGGAATACCCTCAGACATAATGCCTACAGCAACCAACTACAACCGGCCCTACAGTGTAGTCTACCCACAAAGGGAGGACTGGAGTCAAGGAACGACCGACCTGCTCCGGGCTGACATCTGTTGGTACACCGACAGTTCCAAAGCCAAGGACGGTGTTGGAGCTGGAATATATGGGACAGAGGCCGAGGGCAGAGTTTTCCTTCAGCTTGGGTACTCTCGCAACCATATTTCAAGCGGAGGTATTTGCTATTGAGATGTGGCACTGCACACGTAAGACAGTTAAAATATTCTCCGACAGTCAAGCATCTCTTAAGGCTCTTGAAGCCAGCCGGTGCAATTCGAAAACCGTCTCGAATTGCAAGGATGCGCTGACCAAACTGGGTCAAAGCAACAAGGTTACCCTGGGTACCTGGACATACCGGCCTAGAGGGTAATGAATCCGCAGACCTCCTTACCAAAAGGGGGCGGAGACAAAATTCACAGGGCCGGAACCGGTCATCGGTATATCTTATAGAATGGCCAAGCAGTTCATATCAGCTTGGACACAAAGAGAAAATCTTCAGTACTAGCATGGATTTTTGGGTACCAACAATGTATCGTCAAACTACTGGTGCAATCAAGGGTACACCTTAAAACTCTAGTAGGACTGTACACGGCACACTGCAGATTAAAATACCACATGCACTAGATCGGCCTAGCGAAGACGCCGAGTGCCGCATGTGCATGGAGGAGGATGAATCGGCAGCCCAGCAGTAGCACGACTTAAATTCGCAATCCTCGGCAAATGATACCTTGTTGCCGGGGGAGGTGAAAGATCTCTCCCCCAACAGGATCATCAGATTTATTAGAAGTCTGGAACTGGTGAAAGAAATATAAAAGGGTGTGAGACACAATAGACCGAGCTTACTTTAACCCTAACCTACATAAATAAAGCTAATTACAATGATATACACAGAATTTGTGACATAAAATTTTTGCCGATACTTTAAAAACAAGTTTTAAAATATAATTTTTTCCTTATAGAGATTCTGTATCATGCATACTTATAATTTACAAAAAGTAAAATTTCTTATTTGGCATTCTATCAGAAGGAGTAGTCATTATGTCAGGCACTAACTCCGGGACTTAAAAATGTTAAATAAAGCACTAATTGATCCCAAAAAGGCATTACTTTTACCTCTGCCTATTAAATTAGGATTTATGAAAAATTTTGTTAAGGCAATGGACTGACATGGAACAGGTTTCTTGAATCTCAAAAAAAAAATTGCCGAAATCTAAATTAAAAAGGAGCATATTTGGCGGTCTATAAATTTGCCATCAATAAAATTTGCTAAATAAAACTAAATTACGAGTTTGGAGTGAATGGTTTCACTAAGACATTTTTGCATTAAAAAAAATGATATCAAGGCCGATTATTGCTGGACACTGTTAAGGGATACTTCAAAAACTAAAAATTGCCTTAAAACAACATTTTAAGGTACCTTTAGATTAATAATAAAATACACCTATTGTTATCTTTATTAAAAAACAAGGTCTAATAGTAAAAATATAATGATTGATGGAAAAAATTTAAGGCCCTTTTTGACTCTTTCGGCAAGTGTTGCATATTAATTACCTGATTTTGCTTATACCACAAAAAAAGTTAATAATTGTTTACCAGTGTTAATAGTTAACATCCCTAAACCAAAAACATAGCAGATGTCGGTAATAGTACACCTAAGAGAAACTCAATAGGAATTAAAATTTCCTTTTCTTGTAAAAGTCCTTGTTCAAAAGGATTTAAAAATACTTTACTCCAGTCTAACTTAAGTTAACTTTCTTCTTTTTTCAGTTTTACCTAACGCTTTGAAATTGCAATGACGAAGTTTAAAAGATATTTAAAAACTTTTCTTTTCTTACAACTTTACAAAGGTGTTTAATCAGAAGATTAATAGACCGTATAACCCAGGGAAATAAAATTAGAAAAAAGAATTTTTATAAAATTATTTAGCAGAAATTTTTTCCATCATCTGTCAAAAAAAGGAAGCCCAAACTAAGAATTAAAAATTGAAAACAACAGGTAAAATTATAGTATCGGTTGTATTAGAAGTTTGTCTTAAAACAGAAACGTCTATAAATAAACTAATACTGAAGTGTTGTAAAAAGAAAACTTACAGTGACTGGTTATATAAACTTTTACTGTATACCCTTAGTTTGATAGAATTAATAGATATCAATATCAACGTATAGTAAGCAGTGAAAACAACATTTTATAAAAAAAATATATTAGACCGACTGTCAATACTGCTACTTGAACTTTTTATCGACATAAGAAACCTACTTTATTGACAAAAAGTAGTTTTTCGTAGTTAAAGTGTTTGGGTACCTAACGTTTTCACATCGATAAAATTAAAAAGTAAACTTGCTGTTATTGTTTAATTTATTATAGAAAGTAGGTATAAAGGTTGACCCAAAATAAACTTTTTCTTATTTTCCATAGCTTACTAAGCAAACATATTTATTAAAGCGTCAATAACCCTTGCTGATTTGGCGCGAAAGTTAGCTCCGGTTCTCTTACGTTGTTAAAAAGGATTTTAGTATACATTTAATTATACAGGGATGCGCAAAAGTCCGGAATAAAATTATATCTTTTTAACCAGTAACTTAAGAAAAACGCTGAAACACGTCAATTGATTTTTAAATTTTTTGGCAATAAAATAAATATTTTTTAACCCTTAGCTGCAACCCTCCCCAACTTTTTTTTAAATGCAAACCTATGCGTGTATGGGCTCATTGAAAAGATCGTAAAAAATGGAATCTGACCATATCCTTTCTTTTTTTTAAACTTATGTGGTTACCAGGAAATGAGAAAAAACTCTTAAAAACAAAAAAGTTAGAAATACGTACTTAGTGCTATCTACGGGTGAATTAACGTAACAGATGCTGAAAATGCCCTCCACCCTCTATTTGGCAGGCTCCTAGGCGATGGTAAAACCCGTCACGGAATCGAATGGCCTAGCCGGTATGTTATGTGATTCCACTCTAATTCTGTTTTTTAGATCTTTAATATTAGCCGGCCTATTTTGATAAACCTTGTCTTTCAGATATCCCCAAAAATCTAATGGCGTTAAGTCTGGGAATCGTGGCGGCCATTTAATTGTACCACGTCGTCCAATCCAGCGTCCTGCAAATATTTCATCGAGATATTCTCGACTTAATACCAAAATGTGGAGGAGCGGTCCTGTTGGAACTGTTTCAGTGGGGATATCTGGATCTGCTTCATTGGGAAACATAACAGCTAAAGCAGGCACTAATTCAAAGCGTAAAAAGTCTAAGTAGCGTGCAGCTGTAAGGTTTCCCCAAAAAGTATGGCCCTAATATTCTGTTGTTGATGATGCCTGCCCATCATTTACTTTCTGAGGACGCTGGTATGAGCTTCGCATATCCAGTGTGGGTTTTCCTGACTCCAGAATCGCTAATTGTGCCTGTTAACTACTCCCAATTAAATAAAAAGTAGCTTCGTCCGAAAAGATATGTTCAGTGGAAACCCATTATTCTCGTCACATCGCCTCATTATTTCCTCAAAATTGCAAACGCCTGTCATAGTCATCTTCCAAGAGCTCTTGGACAAGATATACCTTATATGGGTGGTATTTTTCTGTTTTCAAAAACCTCCCAATCGTACGCCCTAACGCGGGATTGTTTTTGGGCTAATGAAACCGTTGACAAATGTGGATCTTCCTGCAGAGATACGGCAATGTCCAATTTTTGATCTTCGTCTAAAACATGTGGCCGGCCACTTCTGGGCAGGTTCTTCACTGTACCATGTTCTTCAAATTTGTGTAAGATCTTACTCACAGTAGCCTGAAATGTGATTTTCCGGATATTTTGCATTAAATGAAGTACACACTTCACTTTGACTCCGCATTCTATCCCCACATCCCAACAATATCAAGACTTTGATTCGCAGCCTCTCTGACAATACCATATTTGTTTGGCAAATTAAAAAAGAACACTTTAAAGGTACACAATTAATAAACTAAACATATTTCAATTTTACCCAGAAATGCTACAATTTTAAAACTGCTTAAAAAGAAATTAAGTACACTGCTCAACAATTGCTTGGGATTATAACTAATTTTATGTGTAATTTTTTTCTGAAAAAATAAATTCCAAAGAATGTTGATGCTAGATTACGTTATCAGTTTTACACATAATCAATAAAATTTGTTGTGCTGCCTGCCCAGGTTGGTCTGTTCTTAAAATTTGTAAACTTTTAGAAACTAGGTACTGATGATCCTTAGCAATTGTTGAGCAGTGTACATCATCAATGCTGAATGCCACTTTATTTGTTTATTTGCAACGTTAATTCACCCGTAGATAGCACTAAGTAGGTATTTCTAACTTTTTTGTTTTTAAAAGAGTTTTTTCATTTCCTGGTAACCACATAAGTTTAAAAAAAAAAAAGGGTATGGTCAGATTCCATTTTTTACGAGCTTTTCAATGGCCAGACACGACATAGGTTTGCATTAAAAAAAAGTTGGGGAGGGTTGCAGCTAAGGGTTGAAAAAAATATTTCATTTTATTGCCAAAAAATGCGTACAATTTAAAATCAATTGACTGTTTTGGGTTTTTTGGCGGGTTTTTTTTTTTCCCTTAAATAGGAATTTTATTTAAAATAATATTAAAAATTAAAAATTTAAAAATTATAACAAATTGGTTTTTTTTATGTAAAAATTAAATAGGGCGTTTTTAGTTTTTACAGTCCAATAAGAAAAAATAATAGCCATACTATGTTTTCTCTAAAAGTAAGCTCTGGCTGCCATTTTAAAAGTAAACATCATGTTTTGATAAATCATTGGGAAGAGATTTTATAAAGAATTCGAATACAGGACAAAAAGTAGGCATGTGTATATAAAATAAGTAATTCGATAGTACTTCGGTTCAAACCGGCAGTGATCTTAAGGTTAAAATAATGCCAAAAATATCAATTATTGTTTCTATTATACCTAACGTAAAATTTTTAAAAATTTCTTAATAACCATAAACAAAATTTAGGAGCGGTAGCGTATGCAAGGGGGGGAGGAGAGAGGGCAAACTTACCCACTTTTTGAAACAAACAAATTAAACCCTTCTGGGAAATAATTACATCGTGGAACTATATTAAATAAATTGTTAAATTTAACAGTTGCCCCCTTCCCAATTTTTGTAGTTAATATAAGCCACTATTAATGAGCAATATATGGTTTTGTTTCTTCCACTAAATGGTTCCATTAAAACAATTTTCTACCCTTATTAAGGGCAAAGGAGTAAGATATCGCCACTCTGGAAGAAAAACTGCATAATCACAACGAAAATGTGGTAAATTTTTATGTGAAAGAGTTTCACGAAAGTAACTTGCATATCTTTAGCGGTAAATGTTTAGGTTTTAAAAGAACATTTTACTTCCTGAAGATTACGAAGTGTACTGAAGGAGTTTAATCCACGAAATATATTAGTCGAAAATCAAGACTTGCAGCTTACTGCCCACTGGGATTAAAGGCCTGAGTCAGAATCTCTAGACAAATAACAATAATTTACAAATATGGAAGGGCCTTAACTTAAAAAGCTTTTAAGATAATAAAATAGAAGCTGGCCAGTTGATTAAACCAGTGCCATAAATCAAAATAAAAAGGTTATAAGATGCTACTTATGAATTAAAAGTTTACTAAAAATAAACAAATCAAATTTTAAATGGGTTACATAACCTTGATACTCATGATACACCTTTTTTTACAAGGGTAAATCTAATTACACCTTATGTATTTTTGGTAATTTTTGCCGGAAAAAAATGATTTTAGATTCATAATCAGCGCCCCAAAAAAACCCGGTATGCAAAACTCATTAAAACTGGCGTTGTGTCCGTAAAGTAAAATTTTACCATAAAAATATTTGACAACTCAATAAAAAATGTGTGACGGTGAAAAATAAATATCTTCAAAAACTTTTTTTTAATTGCTCAATTTCAATAAACATTAAAAAAAAATAAAAGGTTTTAAGACCAAAATTATTTTATAAATATTTCAACTAAAAATAAAATGTAGAATAGGTAGGATATTTTAAAAAACAAAACTTTTCGCTTTAATTTTTTTAATGGCCAAAAACAGGTGGAGCCACCATTCGAAATAATTACCGTATTTTTTATTTAAAAGATAGAAATAGGATGACGTGGAGCTAAATATGTAAAATTTAGAAATAAAATACCTTTGACTGGATGCTTTAAAGCAAAAGGTAATTAAATTTTTCGAAAAGAGAGAAAATAAGTTACAATCTATTAAATAATATAATTTGGGTTTGTCGTCAGATGATTCTGAGCCATGTCGTAGCCGAGTACTGGAAGTCTGCAAAGCCAGTAGTTGTTTTCAGGCCAGGACCGCCAAGACCTCAGTTTCCAAACTAGTTGCACTTTCTTCCGGGTATTTTCGGACTGTTTTAACTTAGAGGTTAATTAGTTTTAAGGTTACTTATAAGTACCTTATGTTCCATGCAAGGGGGAGGTCCCAAAAGTTAATCGACAAAAATACAGAGTCTGGTTTTGCAAAATCGTTGATTAACCGGACAAGATTTAGTTAAAGACCTATATATTTTATTGGGCATTGAGCAGGACTTTGACTGATGTTTTGGGTTCCCGCACAATGGGTGCCGCAATGAAATATATCATTATATTTTAGTAAAAACCAAAGTATTATAGCAAAATATTATGGGTGATGGAAAAAATCTAAAGCCATTTTCAGCTTTTTCGGCAAGTTAAACACATTTTTATTTTATCCAGGCTACAAAAAAGTTAATTTTTGTTTAATAGTGTTATTAGTAAACTTTTTTAATATAAGCAGTCAGCATCTAAAAATATACCAAGTGGCGGTAATAATACACCTTAGGGAAACTTAAAAGGAATTAAAATTCCTTCTTTGTATTAGTCTTTGTTTTCCCAGTTTAACTTTAAAACTGAAACGCTTTAAAATTGAAATGACCAAGTTTAAAAGACATTTAAAAACTTTGTTTCCTTGCAAATTTACAAAGATGTTTAATCAAAAGATTAGGAGACCATATATAATACGAATTCGTAAAAAATATTTTCTTTGTCTCTTAAAAGAGAGCCAAAACTAAGACTTGTAAATCGGAAACATGTTAAATTGTAGAAATTTCCGATATCTCCAATTCTGCCTTAAAAGAAAAAAGGTTTATGAATTAACTGAGTAGTGTTGAAGAAGGCTAACTTACAGTAACTTGTCAAATGACTTTTTTGTCTTTACGTCCCAACTTGATTAAATCAGCAAAAATCAAGAACTAAAATTAAAGTTAACTCTGGCTGCCATCATAAAAGTAAATATTTTTTTGTGATATGTTATTAAAAAGGGTTTCTACTGTAGAAATGTAAAAGGATAGGGTTGCTTTTATTTAAAATTGAAATGAAAAAAATTAATTACGAAATTCATGTAATTTGTTAAAAAGAAATAGAAAATATGTTTGACTATGAATGTAAAATAGGTCAATTTTAGTTTTTACAGCCTCTACAAGTAAGCATAATTTTTTAAAGGAAAAAAAATGACCTAAAATGTTTTTTATTAAAAGTGACCTCTGGCCGCCATTTAAGTAATACCATGTTGTTATGTAACATTGAAAGTTTATCCTAAAAACCACGAACAAAATTGGGAAGAAACAACATCCTGTGTCACCTGGTTATATTTGTTTTTTTCCTTAAATGGTTATAACCATTTTTTCCCTTTTTAGGGAAAGGTTAAATATATATATATATATATATATATATATATATATATATATATATATATATATATTTATTTTATTATATATATATATATATATATATATATATTAAAAAAATTTTTTTTTTATATATATATATATATATATATATATATATATATATATATATTTTAATCCGTCAATAGTTAGTCGTTAAAAAAAGGGCTTCCCTTACTACCTACTAGGATTAAAGCTGTCTGCAAATTCAAGTAATAATTTCTAGACCGTGTTTTCCGCAACATGGCTTATGGGGAAAGGGACAATAATTCACAATTATAGAAGGGCCTTAACCTTCAAAAGCTTTATTTACCCAATCCTTTGGTCAACCATTTTTAACTATTAAATTAATTTTTTTTTTTCCAAAGTAATTGGAAAACCATAGGGGAAAAAAAATAAATACTTTGGGCCCAAAAGGCCCTAAACGAGAAAGTAAAATACCTCACTTTTCTAATTACTCCCCTTATAAAACTTTTTAAACGTAAAAAAGTTTTAATTAAATTCAAATATTTAATTAAATTTAATATTTAAGATAAAAACTAAATTTTTTTTTTAAATTAAAAAACCAATTTTTTAATGGTTTTAAACCGTTTTTTTTTGGGGGAAAAACAAGACGCCACTTCTAAATTAAAAGTTTACTGAAAATAAACAAATCAAATTATAAATGTATTTTGCAAAATTTTTTAGTAACATAATCTTAATAAATATGATATACCTTTAATTTTAGTTACACCTTGTGTATTTTTAATTCTATAATAGAAATAGCATAATGTAACGCTGAATATGTAAAATTTGGGATTAAAATACTTCTGACTGGATGCTTTAAAGCTAAAGGCCTTTAAAATTTTCAGAGAGAAGACGGCAGTAAATTAAAATCTATTCAACAAAATTATTATATTATTATATTGGCTTTTTCCTAAGATGGTACCACTATGGCCCAGGCCCAGCGTATAAACTGGTGCACGTAGATAAGATTCTAGAACGTATCGTAGGCAAATACTGGAAGTCTGCGAAGTCAGTAGATCTTTTCTGGCCAGGACCGCCTAGAGCTTTCTTTCTGAACTAGTTACACTTTCGGCCGGACTAGTCCGAAAAGTCGGCTCTTTTCGAAATGAGCTGGAAAAGAGCTACTCTACTACTATGGGTACTTTTCGGAAATTTACCTGCTTGCTCCTGAATCTCCGTAAGGCAGTAAAATTAAAAACGATTAGTCGTTTTTTGGGGCCCAAAAAATACAGTTTTTAAAAGTTGGGGTGCCAAAAATTTTTTAGCATTTTAAATGTTTTACCAATATAAATGAGGCTTAAATCTACGCACCCATGATCGTAAATCAAAACAAGAGTCGAAAGGGGTAAAACCACCTCTGTGGATCCAAAGGAAGTTATGGCTGAAATCGGCTAAAATAGTGATATCATCAGTTTTTTGGGATGCGGTATTTTGTTCGTGGATTATCTCCAAGCTGGTTAAACAATATATTTAGATTATTTTTGTTATCTTTTGGGATTAGCTAAATGTAAAATTTTTAAGCCAAGAACTGGTTTACAGAAGAAAAAAAAATATCAAAACAACACAACCTCTCAGACAGCTTAAAAAACCATGGCGAAAATTAGTAAATTTAAGTATGAATTGTTGCAACATTCACTCTATTCTCCAAATTTGGTTCCCTTTGACTTCCGGCTGTAAGCACATCCTAAAAAATTCATGCGTGGAAAACGAAGAAGTAATAACAGCCGTGGAAGCGTATTTCGACAGTCTTCCGGATTCTCACTTCAGGAATGGAATCCATAGGTTAGAATGTCACTGGAACAAGTGTTTTGAGGTTCAGAGAAATAATATTAAATAACAGGATATATTTTAAATTATAAAATCGTGTTTTTCTCTGCGAACTACAAAACTTATTTTTTTTACAAACGTGTTAAAAATTCAATTTTTTAACACTATCTAGATGCCTTAAAAATGTTACTTTAAAGCACTAGTGCCTTAAAGTTACATTTTAAAGCACTAGTGTTAAAAGTTAAATGTCAAATTTTGAAAGATAACGTCAACGTTTATTTATTTATCAACATTTATATTAATTGTACAATTCAAACAACTTAAAAAACAAATTTCTTCCAAAATTCGAGCATTCTCCGTAGTTGAGGTGGATTAAACAAAAAAAAAACCGCATTTTCAGTCGACGCTGAAGCAAGATCTGCTGCTCTTGTTTTCACTGTAAGTGGTTATCCCTGTATCCCTCCGCAATGGTAGAGGATTTCCACCTCCCAGGCAAGTAAACGTGCTGAAGAACGGCGAAAACAATGCCCCGTATGAAGGATCGGTCTTGCTATAGCATGGTACATTGACCCTTCGCGTATTTTAGGAAAAGTCTCCGATGTTCTACATTTGCTGGATGAAGAGCCTTATACTTTCGATAATAATCCAAATAAAATTTTTCAACGATAGTGAAATTTCGTGGTACCTTGGTTTTAGTATCTCGTATGTGAATCATCAATGAAGTGCCCATATCTTTCCAAGCGTTAAGAGTCAACTGACTAAGCTCCTCCTGTGACAGGCACCAAAATTTTTCAAAATGGTAACTACTTTCATCAGAAGGTATTCATCATCAGGTGCACAGTTCAAAAACTTGTCAATTTGCGCTTTGCTCAGAACCTTTGATTTTTTAGGCTGGTATCCCTCTCATTGACGCTTTAAATAAGCGATGAGCTTAAAAAAAATTACTAATATTACGTCATTGTTTATGCGTATCATAGCTTTGATCATTGAATAAGTCGACCATAAGGATGATGCTTTCCAAATCTTTGCTTTTTCCTCAAAAAACGCAAGGAATGTATTTTCGGTATATTTTTCAGCAATACCTTTCTCCTTAAAACAATTCATAAACTTATTTTAGGCAATATTGTATACGAAATTTCTCAGGGAATTAAATCCAGCATGTTCTACTAGCCGCTTTATCTATCTCTTTAACACTCGTACCTTAAACATGTACTTTTAACACTTATATCATAAATAACTATAATAAGCCATTATTTAATAATATTAAAGCGCACTTTCCGCATTTCCTTTTAAAAAGCTAAAATTTTAGAAGTGTTCCAGTTTAATCTGTGATTATTATCAAATGCATGATGACAGTTTTTTTTTAGGGTTTAAAACGGTATTTATATTTTGGTTTATATTAACTGACTTCAAAATTGATTTAATTTAAACAAAAGTCACATTTAATTTTAGTGTAACTTTAAACTTTAAAATCTAGGAAAAAAGTATGTTAAGACAATAATTAGAGAGCCATTAACAGCATTTTCGTTTTACGTTTCAGGGAGAAAAGTACGATGGAAGGAAAGCGGACGTGTGGTCTTGCGGCGTAATTCTATATGCTCTTTTAGTTGGTGCTTTGCCGTTTGACGACGATAATTTGAGGCAATTACTGGAAAAAGTCAAACGCGGAGTGTTTCACATTCCACATTTTGTGCCCCCCGACTGTCAGAGTTTATTAAGGGGGATGATCGAAGTAAATCCGGAAAAACGATTAACGGTAAGTATGTTAAGATCTAGATATGTTCAATTCTACAATGTTATTGTCTACAGGATGTTTTAAAAACACAGGGACAACGGCCAATGGCAAGAAATAAAATAAACCTGTTGAAAAACCTAGCTTAAAAATGGCATAAAAAACAATTTTTAGGATTGAGATTTCCTTTTATTTTTAATCGGGTTTTTTAATTAAAATAAAACTTAATACAGTTAAAATATTGACTAAATTACACCTTCTTATGATAAACTTTTCTATTAAGTAGTGGCCGAGCTGGTGTAGTGGCTAGCGTACCAGCCTCTCACCATTAAGACCCGCTTCGATTCCCGCATTGTCCATTGGACTTTTCCATAGCTCGTCACCTCACAGAAGGCAATGCCAAACCACTGTGTAGTATTCTGCCTAGTAAACCCTGTCACATGTGCTTTGGAACGCACGCTAAGCCTGTGGTCTCGCATATCTGTGTAAAAGCTGCTGATACGCAACACAGATATGTGCGAGAGGGCGCCTACGCTCCCTAGATTCGGGCAATTTTAATACTTTTTTTATCGTTACTTTGTTACAATTTTTTTGGTATAATATTACTGATAATTTGAAAATTGTCAGCTATTTCTACATAAAAAAACATACCCATGAGTTACTCTGGCAAACTTAACGGTTTTAGAAATGTTTTAGCTTTAAACTTGCGTGGTACGAAAAAAATATAATAAATATATAAAATATTTAACATTACAGAAAATAGTAATTTTTACAAAAAAATTAGGTGTTTACCCCTTGCTCAAATACATTTACTTTGTTTTATTGACACTTCAGATATGTTTTTTATTGAACTGGTAACTGGTATTTCTTGCACCTTTTTTACTAAAACAATAATAGTGTGTCCCAGATCCGTAAAAAATATAAATGTCGGTCATTACTTACCATCAAATAAAATAAATTTAAAAGTATTTCCGTTATATTTTGGGGCAGTCCACAAAGTCTAAGTACCAGAATACCATGGATTTCCAAGTAAAGTAAGAGACGGTTTTATCAATACGAGTCTTAAAAATTTAAAGGTTTAAAGCAAAAAGGATCTCATGCAGCAATCTGCGGGCACATATTTTTACAATCGGAGAATCTAAGGATAAATGAACGAATAAAGTGAAAAGTTTGGAGCTTCTCCAGACGCACTGTAAAAGACTTTATGAAAGTAGCACTTGGTGCTGCTCTATCAAAAGCTGCTAAGGGAGACATATCAGTGGCTAATTCCTGTAAAAATACCTATAAAAGTGCTCTTGGTGGCAGAGTTATTAATAAGGCGAATTAAAAGTCATTCATTGAATAAAAACAAAAAGGGTAAGAGTTGTAGGAGAAACCATCCGTCAGATACCGAAACAAATTCCGGGTCTGATTTGTAATACATACCGTTGAAAAGAAAAGAAACATTTTTAAATTCTGGCTATTCTGAATCTGCTATAACTATGGATATAATATATTTGCGCTCATAACACTATCAAAATTACCGCCCACAAGATTAAAGGACTCTCTTTTGCAGAACTCTGCCGCTTATGTATAAAAGCGAACATGAATGTTTTTAAGAAGAATGGACAAAATTTCTGGCGCTTAAATCCAATATTAATTTAAAGTCTTGTGAAAGAGATATTTGCATTACCTGTCACATGTTTTCCAAATCAGATACTGAGATTGGTTTGAGAAACTGAATATTAAAATAAATAGCCTTATTAAATGATCGTAATAGAGCCTGCCATGCAAAGGAAACTAACAAAATCTGAAGCCCTGCCACTCAGAATATACGGACTGCCCAAAATACACGAACCAAATACGCCCAATTGTCAGCGCCATCAGGTTACATACCTATGAATGAGCCAAATATTTAACATCGTTACTACAACCTTACATTGGACAAACAAAGACATACATAAAGGATTCGACCCCACTTCGTTGACAAAATAAGAAACATCAAATGCAACCCGGAAGACATTCTTGTCAGTTTTGACGTTGTGTTCCTCTTCACCATTATACCAGTCAACGAGGCCATAGAACAACTAAAGGAAAAATTTCCGAATGACATTTCGTCCCTTTTTCAACACTGTCTGACAACTACGTATTTTCGGTGGAACGATCAATTTTACGAACCGATGGCGTAGCTATGGAAAGTCCGCTAAACTCTGTCATAGTAAACTATTTTATGCAGCAGTTCGAAAAAAAGGTATTTCAGTTTGCGAAAATAAGACCGTCTCATTGGTTCCAGACAGGTACCTCAACAAGGAATCTAATCACCACCCAAGACAAAAATCAGGCGTAATCAAAACTCTGACTGACCGAACTAAAAGAATATGTGAGCCCCAGCACTTAAATGCAGAGTTACAACATTTGGAGAAGGCGTTGATAAATAACGGCTATGGGGGATGAAGTAAGACATGTACAAAAACCAAAAAACAAGAAACACAAAGAGGAACATTATTCAGAGATAACAACGGTCCTGCCCTATATTAAAAATGTAACAGACCCAATAGGAAGGATATTGGAGAACCACAAAATAATAACTGTTTTTAAACCTACAACCACAATACAGCAAAGTCTGAGATCTGCTAATATAAAAGAAACCCTCTCTCGACACCAGAAGTCTACAGAATTTCAAGCAGCTGTGGGTCGGTTTACATAGGTTTAACAAAGCGCAGTATCAACACCAGGATTAAGGGAACAAAAGAAGCTGTCAATATGGACAAACAGAAAAATCCGCTGTGGCTCGCACGCATCATAGGGTCCTTTTTGATGACACACAAGTCCTAGATAGAACAGCCAATTATTATCCAAGGATATACAGGGAGGCAATAGAGATACAAAAACATAAGAACACCTTTAATAAAAAAGAAAAGGGCCTTAATCTTAGTAAAACTTAAGATAACCAGCACTAAAAGATACAAAAACCCAAAAATAAAGTCAAAAATCCAAGTCCTTTCCCATTGGCTGGAACGGAACAGAAAGCCCCGCCCACCAAAACTCCAACAAAAGCAGAAGCCTCGACAGTCGCCGTAACAGTCAACCGTAAGCCGTCAGGAAGAGTACTTCGACCACCTCGGACCCACCTTTGATAATGTCTGACGCAGTAGTAGGCGAAACGTCAGGTAGAAATACCAACAGACCAGGGCAAATAAGCCCGGGAAAACCATACAATGAAGTTAAAATCGGCCGTAAAATCTTACTCACTTCGATATAAATACAATTGCTTAAAAACATAAACAAATATTTATTCGTCCAGCTGTATTTGTAACCTCAAAATTAAAAAATAAAACATTAGCCATCGCCAAGCCGAATTGCCGATTGCATGCCAGGGTACATGCTACCCGTTACTTGTTTGCTAACTCTTTTTTAGTTTTAATTGGGTTTAAATTTTGTTTGCTGGGTTTATTTGATTTTGTTCGTGATAACAGAGGTTAAAATGCTTATATTTATATTATCTTACAGTTAGAAATAAATATTTGACTTTTATTCAAGTTTTTTTAATAACGTTGGATAGGCTTTTTTATCAAGTATTTCAACGTAAATTTGTAAATTTATTTAGCAAACTTTAAAAATATAATTTAAAGTATTTCTTTTATAATAGTCACCGCGCTATTCCCTAGATAGTAACTTAAAATTCGTATAACGTACTTTTAGTATCTACGAAAGTAGAACTGGAAACACATATGAATACAAAATTCCAGCCGAAGCCCAGTTAATTTTATACGTCAATATATCTAGCTTTCTGCATTTCAAAGATAACTTCGCTGAAGGCGGCAAAACTTTATAAAATTATATGTTTAAGATTTTATGAGAAAACGGGTAACATAGACTTTATGATTTTTGTAACTTTAGCTGATGTTTTACTGTTTAAAAAAAAATAAAACAGAAACTTTGAAGGGCTAGTAATATTAGGAGTAATATTGTTGTTTATTAGTTCGAGAATAAGATCCTAGAAAAACTTTTAGTAGAGTGTAGTAGGCTTTACAGACGTTTAGCTAAAAGTCATTGCCAAAAAACTACTTGTTTTTGTACCAAAAATTTCATAAAATTGTAAAGTTAAATATTTCGGCTTTTCCTCAAAGGTAGGAAAATTTGCCAATACAAAGTGATTTAAAAAGCACATTTACACACACGTTTAAATTGAGATTCCATGATAGTAGTCTGGTCAACATGTACCTTTTTGGATTAAATTTTTGTATATTCTCCAAAAATTATGATCAAGGTGTCATTCGATTCGGAATATTATGTAAAAGTTTAAGGAAAAGTCTCAAAAGAGGCCGATGAAAATTGTCAAAGTTATAAACAATTTTAAAAAAAGTAGGGGTTTGTTTTTTTTTTGAATATTTAAAAACTATCAAAGACATTCAAAATTTGAAAAAGATCTGAAAAAAGGAGGAAATTTCCTAAAAAAAGTCCTCCTCCCGGAACTGTATTTTTAATATTTATAATTTTTACAAAGCCCTGAAAATAGCACTAAAAGCGGGTAGTCTCGCTTCCGCGCGTGTTGTTACCGTCTCCGAGTGACGAATCGCGCGCGGTTGCCAGACTACCCGCTTTTAGCGCTATTTTCAGTTAAAATTATTTAGCGCTATTTTCTGTAAAAATATAAATATTAAAGACACAGTCTCGGGAGGTAGGATTTTTTAGGAAATTTCCTCCTTTTTAGATCTTTTTTTCAAATTTTGAATATCTTTGATAGTTTTCGAGATTTTCAAAAAAAACCAAACCCCTACTTTTTTATAAAATTGTTTATAACTTTTGCAATTTTCATCGGCCTCTTTTGGGACTTTTCCTTAAACCTTCTACATAATATTCTGAATCGAATAACACCTTGATCGTAATTTTCGGAGAATATACAAAAATTTCAACCAAAAAGGTACATGTTGACCAGACTATAGGACAAAAAGGTTACATAAGTATAGGTTTAAAACGGCCCCATTTTTACGATACAGGGGTGTGGAGAAAAAATTAAATCGGGGGTTTCAATTTAAATGAAACTTGGTATAGTTAAAACAATGACCAAAATATTTCTTCTGGTGATAAACTTTTATGGCCTAGTGACTTAGGTTCGGGCAATTTTGTTTATTTTTTATCATTATTTGGAAGTACCTTTTTTAAACAGAACTAAGCTTAAACTCTTTATGACAGCTCAGGAAGGTTTATATGAAACCTAAGCACTAGGTACCGAGGATGCCGAGTCTCTAGATTTTTAACACATTGTAATCGACGAAATTTTCTCCTGATAATCCACCTCGAAAGTCGTAATTAATCATTGCACTAATATTATTCACGAATAAATCCCATTATTTTGCTAAGACATAATTTTCAAATGCTTAGGTCAAAAATTTAAAAGTTTTTAGTGAAAACGTCAGATGGCACGTGACAACACTCAGTGTTGCCAGGGCTTAAAATATAATAGTCCGAGAGCTGTTGAAAACGCTAAAAAAGGTGTCGACAGACACATCAGAGATAAGGCACTTTAAGAAAACCGCCTTCATAAATACCAATATGCAAATGAAGCAGGTACATTGTCTGGTACTGCTCTCCATAATATTGTAACGAAGGTGGGAACCTCCATACATCACGAGAAAATAGCATTAGGAACTTTCATTGACATCCAGGAGGCGTTTGATATTGCCTCCTTTTGCTCCATGCCTAAAGCTAGAAACTAACATCTGAGCTCCTTTCTCTGGGGTGTACTCAGGTAAGACAAGTAGTAGGAATATTGACAAGCCCCTGTCATCTAAGGAAGCAGTTGCAAAAAATGGGCTTGCACAATGGTCTTACAAAATGTTTATAAACTTACAGAGCAGAAACCCTTTTTCGCATGAACATCTTAGTAGAAATGTACTGGACTTAATTAAGAGAGGCGGACTTCTATAGCAAGAAAGAGGAGCACAACCGCGCTTAAACCAACCAACCAACCACCCCTTTAGAGAGCTTAAGGATGCATTTTTAACACAAATAAATCCTTATTTATCACAAAGTATTTAATTCTGTTTTACGATATGATCGAAAAAATGCGAAAATCATTATGTTTATATTCGGTTTTTGGGAATTTTTGATAACAAGTAATCTGATACTTGTATGATATTTCCATCTTTTTTCCCTGACTGTTATATCATGCTCAAAAAGAGGCAAAAAACAACTTTTTTACGGTTACTCTAGGATTTAAAATTTTATCTGCTCCATTCCCTATATAGAAACCTAAAATTCCTATAAAACTAGCTTAATATCTATGAAAGTAGAACTGGGTACACACATGAATACAAAATTCTACTTGTAAACCGTTATCTGTGTTACGTAGTTTGTGCATCCGCGCAGTTAATTTTATACGACAATATTACCAGGTTTTTGGTTTTCATAGATAAGTCTACCCGAGGCGCTGCGGAATTTACTTTTCTATTCTCTTTTATACAGGAACAATTTTAAAGTTTCATGAGGTGTAAATTTTAATTTAAAATTGTTAGGATGTGGACGCATTAATAACATTGCTAAAAATAAGAGATAGGTTTTCAAATTTTAGGATGATAATGGCCATTGTTGCGGAAACACATTCTGCACCCTGAAAGCTATTTTTTTATAGCCACAAGTAAGCAAATTTTCTCTCTAAATCTAATTGAAATCAAATTAAATAAAATTATAAATTTAAGCGGTAAAAGTTTCCATAGAAACGTGGCAACACAGCGGAAATTGTGAATAACATTTCTCTTTATCAGTCTAGCAATTTAAAATAAAAAAACGGATTTGTTTTTGACGGCAGTGACTTTCATGCTACTCTTTTTAAGACGCCAGCAACTTGAGTTTTGATTGGATATTAATGACGTGGTGCAGCACTGGGATTGGATGTAGGTAACGCGTTACATTTTAGGTTCAGGCAGTCACATTACGTCACCCATCCGCTCCTCGGGCGCTAGAGAGATAACCAATAAAATGGGTCGTGCCGTGGGTCTCGGAGATGAAAAAGCGTCAGCAGATTAAATTCAGTAAGACTTTGAGTTTTGTCTGAAAATCATGGTCTGAAATTTGTTCTTGTATTTCGGGCGTATTACCGAAATATTCTATTAAACAATTAGATGAGAACATCACATTCTCATGGTAGTATGAATTATTGCCTTATTTTTTTTTTGTAACTTAATAACTCGATAAGAATATCAGATTCGTGTGAAAGTATGAATTACTGCCTTCTTTTTTCTGTAACCAAATAAAGTTATAAGTTGTTTAAGTATTTGTACGTAAGGTTCAAAAGAAAAGTAAAGTGATTAAAAGAAAAAGTCAGGACTGGCCTTCAAGTAAAAGGTTGTAAGAAAAGGCGAGCAGTGAATAAAAAAGAAAAGTGAATGGTAGTTTTCCGGAAATTAGCAGAGAGTAAAGGTAATATTTAACCTTACTGATGAGATAGTGAGTTAATAATTAATACCGGGTGTTTTTAAAACGGTAAATGACTTCTAAATTTGATTTTAACTTTTCTATCTTCATAGTGTTGACAAAGAACATTCTCAATCGTGTCGTAACGTAAATAAATTCGCGTTTCATAGACTCCGTAAGGCATTTCGATTTTAAACGACAGTCAACTAAATTTCTTGCTAATTTAAAGCAAATTTTTACCTATTTCTTTGAGTAAAATATGTGCTTTTTTCACATTTGCAAAAGTAAGCTTTACTAAATTTGTGAACAGATACTATTGTCTTTAGATAATAAGTTATGTTTGAATTATTTAACCTCTTGACAATTAATTAGGCCGATTTTAGTGAAAGAGTAAATGAAAAACCGTTTTCTTTCTTTTATAATTTTAAATTAAATGAAATTTTAAATTAATTATTTGCAAAGAGATAAATTTTAAGTTTAAAAATTGTTAATACACCCAATTTAGACATCAAAATAATTGTAGTATAGTAAACTGTAAATGTATTGTAAATAAACTTTGTATTTTTATTTAATTCGTAGTGTTTCATTAAGTAATCGTCAATATACAGAGCACTTAAACCTTAATTGGCACCTACTGGGATTCAGTTCTAATTTAGCCGGTAACAGAGTATGTCGGTAACTACTTATGGTGCTGAGGCGTAAAGAATTCAGTTTTTTTTAATCTAATGCTCAGTACGTGCCATTACAATTTTAGCAATAATGTTGAAAAAGTAAATTTTCGCAGCACTTCCGGTAATACGAAAGTAGTATTGTTATGACCGTAGTGGAAAGAGTTTAAAAAAGTAAAATTAAACATATTAAATTGTCATAATTTTCATTTGTTTTCCCATTTAACCGCATGACGTGTGGTGGTTCAGTCGGAACTTTTTCAAAAACCAACAAGCATAGGTTTATAATTAAATATCGATTCTTTTATTAGAAATGTCTTGTAGAACTCAAATCTTAAAAAATATACAGCTTATTTACTCAAAATATTAAAATTCACGCCATTTTCGGTTAAACCAAAGGTGATAGACAGATGATATTATATCCAACATCAGCATCTGATGACACGATATATCATCCCAAACGTTAAAAGCGATATGTTTTTACTGAAGAAAATAAAAGGCTCGATAGTGATTTTGTGGTTACCCGGTATATACCTTGTATCACAAGGTAAAAATTTAAATATTTCCCTAAAAAAATATATAAATTAGTAAGGCCATATTATAAAATCTTGTTAAAATCAAAAACAAAAAAATTATATACTTTTACAAATTTTAAACTTTATGGAAAATGGCCGAAATATTAAAAAAATGTAAATACTCTACAATTATATAAACATAATCTGAAAGATACTACAACAGAGTACGCAATAAAGAAAATCAAAAAACAGTAAAAAGTAAAACCCACATAATAATAATAATAATAATAATAATAATAATAATAATAAGAATAATAATAATCTAACCCAATGAACATTAATAGAACCAAACAAATTCCGAAAGTGACCCTGGGTTCACTGTTAAGTCCACTATTAACCGAAATATCTATGTCTAACGTAGGTACAAGAAAACTATTGAAAAATAAATTTCGCAAAAAACATAACTTTATGGTTTGGATATGTGGACGATAAACTTATATATCTTTTAGCCAAACAGCTTACACTCCAATATAAAGTTCAAATGGAAAAAAACCAATAACACAATAATTTTTGTGATATCTTAATTTCTAAAAAAAGACAACAAATTTGTATCATATCTACAGGCAAGCTATATTTACCGACACTACAATGAATTAAATACCATTAGAATTATTGAAAATAATAATTAATTTAACACGGACATTATTAATTATTCCTCAAGTAATATAAAAGATAAACAAATAGTAATGTGCCTAGAAGCCATAACTTGATAAGTCGACCTATATATTCTGTTATATTCTACATATCAAGTTAGGGCAATTTATACTAATACAGAAATTGACCCATCAGGTTTGAGCTAGCTTCACTGTACCTTTAGTAGAAGGAATTTTACATATCTTTTAGATTTCAACGAGACAAATCTATCTGTACTAATAACTCAAATGTTATGAAAAGTCGACTTATTAAGTTATGGCTTCTACTCACAGAGCTAATAAGCACATATACTCATACATAAATCCAAACAATATCTTCTTCTCTTCTTCTTCTTCCCTGGGAGCCGTCTTGATTCACTACCGGAGGCAGCGCAGACTCATGGGCTTTTTGTGCCTAATCTCCCATTATCTTTTATATCAATCCTCCCATTAGTCTTGTTTCTTCTACAAGTCTGTATAACCCGAGACTGGTTGGTTGATATATTCCTGTGGGCTCATTTCTGGTTGCCCAAATAATGCCTGTCTTTTGTGATTCAATGCTTTACATTCGCACAGGATATGGTAGGCTGTTTCTTCCCCCTCGTCGCACATTCTGCAACATGGGTCCCCATTGTATGAGCCTATCTTGTGTAGGTGTCCTCTTAGGTTATCATGCCCCGTTAGCAACCCTACTGTTATGCGAAGTGTTTTCCTACTTTGTCTGAGTAGTTCATCCTTCGTTTTTTTGATGGGCCTTTTATGAAGCTTTTTCCATTTCTAATCCTATTGAGGTTTCCCCAGTATTCTTCGTGTTTGTTTCGGATCCATTTTCTGGTTTGCCCTTTTTTGCGGTTTTGGTAACTCCAAGGGCAGGTTTTGGTCCAAAGTATGGTGTCTCGCTAGCTCATCCGCTTTTTCGTTGCCTTCTATCCCCGAATGTCCTGGTACCCATAAGGGAGTTACTCTATTTCGTTCTCCCGGGACTTTCAGTTCTTTTTGGCATTCCCATGTCAGCTTGGACGTTACCTTAAGGCTTACTAGTGCACCCAGTGACGCTTGGCTGTCGGTTATTATAATTTAATATCTTAGTATACCACGTTTTAGACCAGCTTTGGATAAAATAGCACATATAGCACAATCTCTTTAAAAGTGGCACAACGCAAAAAAGTTATTTTACAGTAGAACCAAAGGAAAATATACTTTGTAGTTTAATAGTTTTAATAACGCAATTTTAGGCTGAGTTCTTGTCAGCGTGTAAATTATTAAAGTAAGTTAAATTTGGTTTTATTTTAAACCTAAGGGCGAACATATATTTTTTAAAGTTATGTCACATTTGTAAAAAAATACACAATTTGCATAAAATTTAGTTACTTCAAGAAGCTAGTTAAGAATATTCCCTTGAGACGCTTATTTCCTAATAAAATATGGATTTTTTTAAGACTCAATTCTATAAGGTGATAAAATTTAAGATTTTCGGACTACTAACTAGAATAGGGGGTGCGATATGTTATCAAAAATTACATAAAGTAGCCTTCAGACCTTCACAAAAAAATGATATTTTTTAAAGCCGGAGTTCATCTCTACAAATCTATAGTCTGCTGTTGTTGGTTCGTATAAAATTTCATTTTGAAAATGTTTAACTAGTTATTTCTTACGTCATTTTACTATTCTTTTTTTTAAGACATGTTAGTTTTACACACACACACATATATATATATATATTTTTTTGGTCTTTGTATATACCCCCACTGCAATTTACGAAATATCTACATCTTAACAAGCGCATTTTAAATATAGAACATTCACACATAAATATATTATTCTTTTTAAATAGCATCGCTCCACGTTTTAGTTATAAACTTAAAATTGACATTGGTTTAGTTTTCAAGAAAGTAAAACTGGGTACACATACGAATACAAATTTTAAGTTTAACGAAGTTATCTTTGCTGTTGAGTTTGTGTATCCGGCTGTAAATTTTAAGTAAATATAACTCAGTTACAGCTTTTTAGAGATAACTTTGACACGTTTCTATTATTTTATTCATTTGTATGAATAGTTTTTCAAATTTAAAGACATAGAGCCAATCGTAACCAGAACACACATAGCTTTATATTCTAAAATTCAAAAATTAATTTTTATTTCCATAATTATAGCTACTTGTTAATTTAAAACAAAAATTATATCTAATAATTTGCACATTGGTATTTCATTTTTTTTTTCAATTTTTAAAAATAATATCATTTTTTAAATAATCTGAAGATAAGAAATTTTTAGGGCAAATTGTTTACATTACTAATTTTATTTCTAAACACTTTGAAAAAGTGCATATTTTTTTATCATAATCCCTGCCAGAAACATATTTTTCTGCATTATTTAAGATATTGCAACATTGGTCACAAACATTAATACGTCGTTACTTCAATTTATAGTAAGTCTTCTTCTTTAATATTGTCAAGTTTAATACTCCTAAAACACAATCAAGTTCGCTGTCGCGAAAAAAGTACGCCAGTGCTCATCCTTTACTTCTGAGCGACCAAATTTTAAACGCGTTACTTTCGGAAATACCCGTTATTGTCATTAACTATTTATTTCAGTATATTTTCTCACCTTACAATTTTTGGAAAAAATGGGACCACTTCGGTCTAGGTCCCGGGGTATAACGAACTGAGCCGGCTCAGCCCTGTTGACCTCTATCAACTTGCAAAATGCCTGCAACAAAAAAGAAAAAAACCCAAGAAATTAAAAAAAAAGAAAACACTAATCTACGTTTCGGTGGAAAGTCGGCCACCGTTGTCAAGATAAAATTATAATAAAATTAAAATTATAACTAAATTTTTAAGAAAATTTTGGATTAAAACCTTAGGATATTCTGATAGCTGTGTATATTTATACGTTTTATCAGTTCGATATACCCCGGGACCTGACTGAGTGGTCCCATTTTTACAAAAAATTGTAAGGCGAGTAACCCCAAACAAACTGAAACTTAAATCCGACACAAAACTATAGAACATATTTATAAGCACTATATTAACAGCTATTGCAGCTTTCAAAAAGCTCGGTTTAATCTTTTGAACCAGAAAGTATTTTCCCCTTTTAATTTGTATAATCTGTATGTATTTTAAATCAGATGACCTTTTCAGGACACTCGTCCCATGTTTAGGAAATAGAGTCTCCTACATCTCTAAGCATCCTTGATTTCATTAAAAAGAGAGCTGTTTGCTTTATTATCGATTTCACTTTGCAGAAAAGCTTTTTCACTTGCCCATCGACAAGCTGTAGAGGATCTGTAGTTCTTTTATAGGTATTTCCACGGTTTCTGCTCTGAGAAAGTATCCAGTATAATTTCTCCTCTAGCAACTCCCAATAGAGCAACGCGTGCCTACGCATCCCTTTAACAGTCCATTCGAGAGACTCCGAACTTTCCACTTCAGTCATTCCTTTATCCCCAGAATATCAAGACTGTGAAATCTGCTGCCTATACATGCATTCCCTTTCTCTCCAAACATCCAAATCTTTAAGTCCCTTGTCAATAAACTTCCTTCTACTTTACTTAAGATACCCATGGTACATTAGACATTCATGGTACATTAGGTTTAATGGACCACCCAGAAATAAAAAAAAAGTTAAACAAAAAACGAATCTACGTATTTTTTATCCATCTGCTTTACCTACACGATTTTTTTTTTTTTAGTTATCGGAAATCAATAAACATCCTTGGGTGACTGCCGGTGGAAAAGGCGAATTGGAGTTAGAACAACCCATGATGGAAGTGGTCCAGACCCACGTGTTACCGTCCATTGAAGCCGTGGATCCAGACGTTCTGCAAGCCATATGTAGTTTGGGTTGTTTTAAAGAAAAGGAGAAACTTATTCAGCATTTACTTAGTCCTAGGTATGACATATCCAAAAGTTTTACCTATACCTCAATTAATTAAATAAGATATTTTAATGTATTTTTTTTTCTATACCGATAAAACTCAAGGCACATTTTAAAAGTATGAATCCTACAAAGAAAGTGGTAAAATATTTTTATGCATCTGTAAAAAATACATTTCTCCCCATTTTACCCCACTTAAAAAACCCATGGTTCAAATTAAGGATACTTTTCAGGGTATGTTTAGAACACCAAAAAAAGATCTGTTCATTTATTGGGCTACTATTATATTATAAATATTACGAATATTTTTTTAGTCATAACACCGAAAAGGTGATCTACTTCCTTTTACTTGAACGAAAACGAAGAAGACCGGCGTGCGAAGATGAATGCGAATCGATTCATCGGATACGAACCAATGATTCGGCTGATCCACCAAAGAAAAGGATAGACACGTGTAGAGTTAATGGGCAAACTACTTTACAGTTTGGGCAAATTAGTGAAGGGTCACCATTAACGCCTAGAAGATCACATTATAAGTATGAAATAATTATTAATAATTATATAAATAATTATAAAGTTAGAGGTAAAATAAAACGTTATTTTTAGATGTTTCGCTTAATGTTTTATTAAGTAATTATTATTAATTCGACTTTTATATTTTTTTAAAAAAGTTTTTAGGAAAATTTATGATATTAAGTGTGTTTTAAACCCAATCTATAAATATTTTAAAACTATATTTGTAATAAAATTCTAATTTTAAAATTTTACTTCATTACATAATGCATTGTTGCATGATGGTTTTTTTTATTTTTATTATACCAACTCAATAAAATGTGATACACATAATTTTAAATTAATAAGTTTGGTTGGTTTCAGCAGGGTTGGTTTCGTGCCCTTATTTGCACTGCAACTCATTTACACTTATTGTGCTCATATTTCTGCTTTCCTTTATTAGGTCTAGTAAATTTCTACCAGAATGTTTATGCGGAAAAGAGTCTCCGCGCTGTATATTTTCGAACAGCATATGTCAATGTATTGCAGTTGTATATTTTGGTGTCGCTTTCGCTTCTCCTTCCTACAAAGCCTGCATGTTATGGAACCAGTATGTATACCCATTTTCTGCAAGTGTTTCCTTAGGCAGTGGCCTGTCAGGAGTCCATAACACTTGTTTAACTATGTGTGCCCAGAAGGGAAAAACCTTAGTAGTTTTCTAGAAGAGTCGTAGCGTTGCATTCCCATGTCTTTAGCCAGGTGACTTATACCAACGATCCAGATGTTGTTTTTGGGACCATCTGTCTAATGTTGTTTTCAATGCCTGTTTTGGTAGTCCGAGGACTACCAAAAATAGCCTAATCCATCTTTCTAGACTAGTTTAACTGCTTTCTTATTACCTTCTATTCCTGTGTGTCCAAGAGTTCGATCCTGTTGTTCCTGGCGGAAAATGCTTTTTCGTAATTTTGGTTGTAAAACGATGGGAATTCCAGACTTTTAAAACAGCCTAACTGTCTAAAAGAAAGCGTATGTTTTGGTTGTAATATTTCCTTTTCACATTTTCTTGACCACATATTTAGATAGAAGTGACTACCGGTTGATATACCCTGGCTTAAGCCTTCTATATAATCGCTTGCCTAATAAAAACTTAACAAGGCTTTTTAATTATTTTGTAGGCGTCATCACGCACGAAGAAGTCCATCGACTGGAAGTACTCATAGCAATCTTAGTATCCATTCGCCTACAAGATCCTCGGGAGCCTCGAGTCCAGTTATGTTTAACAGTTCTATAACACCTACGAATACACACTGTAAGAATTGTAAGAACTTTTCTTGCAAATAGTACATAATGCTAAATGTTTATTAAACCCTTTAAAAATAAATCTTTAATTTAAATTTTCAGCTGGAATGTCCTCCCCAATTAGCCAACGTATTACGCCGTCCTCCCATCACTCCGCCACACCTACACCAGCTCATCGTGCATCCACTCACGTGACATCCAATACTCACGTCACGGTAACCCTCCACCTGCTACTCCTACTCATCATAGAGCAAATAGTAGTGGGGGAACGTCGGTGTCTTCAGTTATGTCGCTGACATCACCAGATAGTGATACTAGTAGTTTAGTTACAGGTAATTATGCCTTTCCAAATTAGGTACAGTGACGGCCATTAAATCTTGGGCAAAAATTTAGTCAAATTTTGACTTTTCTGCCATTTTTTGTAAATCGCTCTTTTTACCTTGTTTTACTTTTAAAAAAATTTAAATTTTTTTTTTTTTTTTTGCCTTTTGGGGGAAAAAAAAAAAAAATTAACCCCCTTTAAATTTTTAAAAAATTTTTTTTCCTTTTTTTTTTTTTTTCCCCCCCGGCAAAAAGGGGCCCCAAAAAAAGGGGAAAATTGGGGGCCAAAAACCCTTTTTTTAAAAAAAATTTTTTGGGGGGAAATTTTTTAAAATTTTTTTTTTTTTGGGGGGGGTTTTTTTGGTTAAATTTTAAAAGGGGGAAAAATTTTTTTTTTTTTTTTCCCCCCAAAAAGGGAAAATTTTGGGGTTTTTAGAATTTTTTTTTCCCTAAAAAAAACCCCCTTTTTTTTTTTCCCCCTTTTAAACCTCAAATTTTTTTTTTTTCCCGGGTTTTTTTTTTTCCCAAAATTTTTTTTAAATTTTCACCCCCCCAAAAACTTTAAGGCCCCCCCTTTTTCCCCCCCCAACCCCAAAAAAAAAAAATTTTTTTTCCCCCGGGGCCCTTTTTTTTTTTTTAAAACCCCAAAAAAAAAATTTTTTTTTTTTAAAAAAAATTCCCAAAAAAATTTTAACAAAATTTTCCGGTTTTAAGGGGTTCCCTTTTTAAACCCTTTCCCCCAAAAGGGGGGGGTTTAAAATTTTTTTTTTTTTTTTTTTTTCCCTTTTTTTTAATTTTTTTAAAGGGGGGGTTTTTTTTTAAAAAAAAATTTTTTTTTAAAAAAAAAATTTTTTAAAAATTAATTAAAAATTAAAAATTCAAAAAAACCCTTAAATATCCTTCCAAACAAATTTAAATTTTAATTTCGGCCCTTTTTTTTTAAAACGGGGGTTTCCTTCCGGGGGAAAAAAAAAAAAATTTTTTTTTTTCCCCCCCCAAAATTTTTTTTTTTTTTTTTTCCCAAATTTTTTTTTTTTTTTTTTAAAAAAAAAACCCCCCCAATTTTTAAAATTTAAAGGGGGGGAAAATTAACCCCCTTTTTTTTTAAAAAAAAATTTTTTTTGGAAAAAAAAAAAAAAGTTTTAAAATTTTTTTTTTTTTAAAAAATTTTAAAAAAATTTTTTTTTAAAAAAAAAAAAAAATTTTTTTAAATTTTTTTTTTTTTTTAAATTAAAAATTTTTTTTTTTTAAAATTTTTTAAAAAAATTTTTAAAAAAAAATTTTTTTTTTCCCCCCCAAAAAAAAAATTTTAAAAAAAAAAATTCCCAAAAATTTTTTTAAATTTCCCCAAAAAAAATTTTTTTTTCCCCTTTTTTTTTTTTTTTTTTTTTTTGGGGGGTTTTTTTTTTTGTTTTTTTAAAAAGGGGGGAAAAATTTTAAAATTTTTTTTTAAATTTTTTTTGGGGGGGGAAAAAAAAAAACCCCCTTTTTTCCTTTTTTTTCTTTTTTTTTTTTTTCCCTTTTAAAAAAATTTTTTTTTTTTTTTTTTTTTAAAAAAAAAAAATTTTTTTTTGGGTTTTTTTTAAATTTTAAAAGGGGTTTTTTAAAAAAAAAATTAAAATTTTTTGGAAAAAAAAATTTTTTTTTTCCCCCCTTTTTTTAAAAAAAAAACCCCTTTTTTTAAAAAAAAATTTTTTTAAAAAAAAAAAAATTTTTAAAAAAATTTTTTTTTGGGAAAAAAAAAAAATTTTTTTTTTTAAAAAAAAAAAACAAAAAGGTTTTTTTTTTTTTTTTCCCCCCCCCAAAAAAGGGGTTTTTAAAAACCCCCAAAAAAAATTTTTTTTACCCCTTTTTTTTTTTTGGGGGGGGGGGAAAAAAAAAAAATAAAAAAAAATTTTTTTTATATATATATATATATATATATATATATATATATATATAATATATATTTTAAAAAAATTTTTTAAAATTTTTTTTTTTTTTTAAATTTTTATTTTAAAATTTTTAATTTTTAAATTTAAAAATTTTTAAAAAAATTTTTAATTTTTTTAAAAAAAAAAAAAAAAATTTTTTTTTTAAAAAAAAAAACCCCAAAAAAAATTTTTTAAAAAAAATTTTTAAATTTTAAAAAAAAAAAATTTAAAAAAATTTTTTTTAAAAATTTTTTAAAAAAAAAGGGGGGGGGAAAAAAATTTTTTTTTTTTTTTTCCCTTTTTTTAAAAAAAATTTTTTATTAAAATTTTTTTTAAAAAAAATTTTTTTTTAAAACCCTTTTTTTTTTAAATTTTTTTAAAAAAATTTAAAAAAAAATTTTTTTTTTAAAAAATTTTTTTTAAAAAATTTTTTTTTAAAATTTTTTTAATTCCCCAAAAATATTAATTTTTTTAAAAAAACCCCCCATTTTCTTTAAAAATTAATTTTAAAAGGAAAATTTTTTTAAAACCCCAAAAAAAAAAATTTTAAATTTTAAAACCTTTCCCCCCTTTTGGGGGGGGCCCCCAAAAAAAAAAAAATTTTTTTTTTTAAAAAAAAAAAAAGTTAAAACCCAAAAAGGGGGGGATTTTAAAAACTTCCCAAAAATTTTTCCCCCCAAAGGGGGGGGAAAAAAATTTTTTGGGGGGGAACAAAATTTTCCCCCGGGTTAAATTTAAAAAAAAAATTTTTTTTTTTTTTTTTAAAAAAAAAAAAAAAAATTTTTTTTTGGGGTTTTTTTTAAATTTCCCCAAAAAAAAATTGGAAAGGGGTTTTTTTTTTTAATTTTTTGGGGGGAAAGGGGGGTTTTTTTTTAAAAAAAACCCCCAAAAAAAATTTTTTTTTTAAAAAAAAAAAACCCCAAATTTTTAAAAAAAAAGGGGTTTCCCGGGAAAAAAAATTTTTCCTTTTTTCCCCCAAAAAAGGGGGGCCCAAAATTTTTAAAAACCCCTTTTTTTTTTTTTTGGGGAAAAAAGGGGGGTTTTCCTTTTTTTTTTTTTTCCCCCTTTTTTTTTAAAAAATTTTTGTTGGGGAAAGGGTTTTGTTTTTTATTTCCAAAAAAAAAAATTTTTTTTTCCCCCCCAAAGGTTTTTTTTTTAAATTTAAATTTTTTTTTCCCCTTTTTCCCCTTTTCCCCTTTTTTAAAAAATTTTTTTTTTTAAAAAACCCCCCCCCCGGGGGAAAACCTTTTTTTTTAAAAAAAAAAAAAACTTTTTAAAAAGGGTTTTTTTTAAATTTTTTTTTTTTCCGGGCCCCTTTTTTTTTTTAAAGGGGGTTTTTTAAAAGGCCCTTTTTGGGGGGCCCCCCCCTTTTTTTTTTAAAAAAAAAAAAAATTTTTTTAAAACCCAAAAAGGGGGCCCCAAAAAAATTTTTTTTCCCCCCCCCCAAATTTAATTTATTTTAAAATTTTTTTTTTTTTTTTAAAATTTTTTTTTTTAAATTTTTTGGTTGGGAAAAGGTTTTTTTTTAAAAAAAAGGGGGGGGGTTTTTTTTTAAAAAAAAATTTGGGGGTTTTTTTTTTTTGGGGATTTAAAAAATTTTTTTTTTTTTTTAAAAAAAAAAAAAATTTAAAAAACCCAAAAAAAAAATTTTTTTTTTTTTTTTTTTTTTTAACCGGGAAATTTAAAAAATTTTTTTTTTTTAAAAAAAATTTAAAATTTAAAAACCCAAAAAAAAAATTAAAAAAATTTTTGGGGGTTTTATTTAAAAAAATTTTTTAATTTTAAAAAAAAAAAAATTTTTTTTTTTTTTTAATTGTTTTTTTTAAAAAAAAAAAAAATTTTTTTTTTTCCCCCCTTTTTTTTTTTTTTTTTTTTTTTAAAAAAAAAAAATTTTTAAAAAAAGGGGCCCCCAAAAATTTTTTTTAAAAAAAAAAGCATAAGTATGGAATGCGACGTTACTTAATAAGTTCCTTATTTAATTCTATTAATCAAGCTCTATTGGTATTTTTATCCATTTTTAAATTCAGTGGTGCAAAACAGTTTTTTTTATATTTTTTTTTTCTCTAAAATCACTAAATCGATGTTGACAAAATTTTAGAGGAAGATAGATGACCACAAGAGGTACCTAAATATATAAAAAAAATACGGAGCATTCATGTCGTCATAGCCCGCAGTGGCCAGTTAAAACACCTGTTAGTGTTCGGAGGTTCCTTCTTGTCATCATAAGGTTCTTTTTCGCTATTGACTTGTCTGGATAGCTCAGCATTATTTTTGCGAAGTGGCAGTTTGTAGTATCATCCAATTTTCCTTTAAACATTCGATGGGAGTATTCTCTAATTGCTGTTGTTGTCAATCCAGTGGTGGGGACGGGACCAACTAGTTTCCGACCCGCAGCCGTCCTGGCCACCGAGTCAGCGGTATGATTACCTTTAGGTATGTCATGTCCCTTGATCCAGGCTATGTTGACCACATTATTTAGAGAGATGTTAGTCAGGGCTTGATGACATTCCAGTACAAGTCCTGAAGTGGGTATTAAAGATTAAATAGGTAATTTTTTTGACTTTTGAAATAACTAACTTAAAATATGTTACTGGCTCTTGGTTTATTAGGTACGCTTTGTGAAATCTAGATCACAAAATGCACGTTTTCTGATTTATGTCGGTTTATCAATATTTACTAAAAAGAAAAACTTTTATATGCAGCCGAGAGATATCTGAAATAATAAACTATTTTTATTTAAAAATATCCCTCTCTACGTAAACCCTGTATTATAATTCATAATACACAAGTTGATGGTAATTACTAACGTAGACCTTTCAAACATAATCTGTCCTTAATTTTAATATTAGTTAAAACTGTTTAATATTGTATTATTTATTAACTACTGTTATATTTGTTGATACTTTTCAGTACCCTTGTACATATTAGTTTAAAATAAAACTTGCCTGAATGCTAAAAGTTAAGCAAATTAAAAGCAATTGTTGCGCAGAAATATTGTAATCAAAAATACGCCAAAATCTAAGCAAAATTAGGTATAAATCAATATAAAGAATATATAGGGTGTTACATGGTTAAAAGAAGGTGAGAAATTATCGACTAGGATGAAGTATACATTTTTTTCATGCAAATTTATTTGCAACCTAGAATTTTTACATAAATAAAATTTAATATTTTTTGTAACACCCTGTATACACGCAATACCGATAACTGTGCAATATCGTTTTATCTATATGTTATTTATTATATCAGGTGTCCTTAAAAACTTTTGAAATATGAGTTAGTTGTAAAAAAAGTGGTATACAGGATTGTCCTAAAATATCAGATAAATTTGGAACTTCAATTCTTCCGTACTGTATTGGTTTACAATTGAAATCTTTACAGGAACATTTTATAATACCCTTGAATTGCTAGTAACTTTAACCCGTCAATCCATGATGTCTTTTTGTGAATTAGCTTCAAATGTCCTTCGAGGCTCTTTGTTTTTAATATAATCAATTAACACAGAAATAACCTAAAAGTTATCAAATTGTATTACTCGATATACCTTATAATCGAAATTAAGTATATCCACTTGCTAACTTCAATATTATTTTAACTACGATGTTTGTTTAATTAGCTGAAATGTCCATAGCTAAAATATAAACAAAGTAATCAATAGTACAGACTTAATTTTAAACACTCGGTACAAAACAAATAAATAAATTATACATACTCTTGACAGCAGTCACTGGCGTGACGAGCCGCGAGTAAACTTTAACTCCATAGAAATACCAAATCTATCTATAATTTTTTACAGCTCTGTATATTTTCCTGCATTATTTGTTTATACGGGATGCTTTATAAATTTGACGAAAAGTTGATATAAAATCAAAATGAAAAGAAATAAAATGGAAACGGTTATACATGGAAATAGCGTCTCCTGCAACATTCTTGATCCCATTTGCCTTATTAATGACCATACTCTTAAAATAAAGCATTCTCCTCTTTTTATAGATATTTTTAAGGCTTCTGCTTCAAAGAATTAGTCAATATAATTCCTCTAGCAGCTTCCAATAGAGCAACACAGAGTGTCATCCTTATGCATAATAGAGTTATAAATCATATTTTAAAATATTGTGCAGAACGGTAAGATACTTTCTTATAATAGTCCGGCAGGTCACCGCAAAAAAGCTGACCAATAAGAGATAGGTAAGCATGAAATTTTTTTTGATATTACTATGAATTATAGTCAATTCAAAGCCGTACTTGTGCCTCAGCTCAGCGGGTTCGAATTTCATTTTTTTACCTAGAAAAAATCCTGAAAAATCGTTTTTTTAATATAACAAGAAAACTATTGTTTTAGGAAAAAAGGTATGTTATTATAAGGGTCTAATAAAACTACGTAATTTTTATTTAATAAAATTCTTTGTAGCTTTTTTAGTTTTTGATATACTAACGATTTAAATTTAAAATAAAGACGCAAAAATCTTAAAAACTAAAAGAGCTACGGAAAAATGTATTAAACAAAAAATGTTTTTTAATAAGCTCTATAAAAAGATTATACAGGGTGTCCCAGAATATGTGGTCAATCTCTCCAATTTCCAATTCCAATTTCCAAATGCTTTATTTATAAATTTGTATTTTACATTTTCACTTATAACTATACATAAATCTATTTACGGTGGTCAATCTCTCGGAATCTAATAGAAAACCCAAAAATATCATGACAAGTTTCCATAAACTTTTTTCCTACGAGCCTTCCCTACGGAGATACAGGTACATAACAGACGATCCTGGAAATCGTTGTTTTTTAATAACTTTTAAAATACTAGGCGAAGTTTAATATTTTTTTAATATAATGGTTACTACATAAGTCTTTTTTAAATGAACTCATTAAATCATATTGGGCTTATTTACTTTGCCAGGGACGGACTAGCTCTGACACAATAATAGCAATTTTTTTAACACCCTGTATGATAAAGGCTCAACAGAATTATTTTTAGGTAGCTTTAACCTAACTAAAAAAAATGTATTTTTGATTGAAATCGATAAAATTAACTGTTTACGAGAAATAAAATACAATGTTTAGTTTTTTTTTACATTATACATGGTGTTTTCTAATTGTACCTCAATATTAAAGAAGGCAATTTTTGGGTTCATTTTAAAAAGAAAACTTCATATAAACGTATGTCCTAAACGTCTTAACTTTTGAGCTACAGGGTGGTAAAATTTTTAACAATAAATAATTTATTATTTATATCTGTAATACAAACTTGGATATTTTAATGAAATTTGGCATACATGTACTATGTATCAAGAAGCATTTTTTGGTGTACCAATTTTTTTTTATTTTCCAAAATGGTTAAAATAAAAAAATGAAGGTACACTAAAAAATGCTTTTTGATACATAGTACATTTATGCCGAATTTCATTGAAATATTTAAAGTGGTATTACAGATATTAATAATAAATGATTTATTTTTGAAAATTTTACCAACCTGTATCTTAAAAGTTAAGACGTTTAGGACATACGTTCATATGAAGTTTTCTTCTTAAAATGGACCGAAAATTTGCTTCCCTAAATATTGAAGTACAATTAGAAAACACCCTGTATAATGTAAAAAAAATACCAACCATGATATTTCATTTCTCGTAAACAGTTGACTTTATCGATGTCAATTAAGAATACCTTTTTTTAGTTTTAGGTTAAAGCTATTTAAAAATAATATTGTTGAGCCTTTATCATACAGGGTGTAAAAAAATGCTATTATTGTGTCAGAGCTAGTCCGTCCCTGGCAAACTAAATAAGCCAAATATGATTTAATGGGTTCATTTTAAGAAGACTTATTCTGTAACTCATCATATTAAAAAAATATTAAATTACGCCTAGTATTTTAAAAGTTATTTAAACAAAAAAGGGGGGCCTGTTATGTACCTGTATCTCCGTAGGGGAGGATCATAGGAGAAAAGTTTATGGGAACTTGTCATAATATTTTTAGGTTTACTATTAGATTCCGAGAGATTGCCCACACATTCTGGGATACCCTGTATATATATTTTTAATAAAATAAGTAATAAAGGATATAAGTAAAAAAGTGATTTTGGCCAAAAATTTTGCTAATAACAATATTTTGGGTACAAGTAAGTATATCAACTTCGATCCATCTAAAAATTAAAATGGAAATGGAAGAAACTAATAAACATATGCCTCGAGGCAATGGTGGCATGGATATTTTATTTAATTTTTTTTTGGTCCAATAACTGTACCCATTCCGATCCACTTGAAACTCTAACTTAAAGAAAATTTAAACTCTATTTTATTAAAAAAAGTGCAATTTGAACCCGCTGAGCTGAAGCACCAGTGCGGCTTTAAATTGACGTGATATAAAAAAATGTTTTATGCGTATCTCTTATTGGCCAGCTTTTATGCGATGGCCTCCTAGACTATAACTTGGTAAAAATATTAAATACGAATTGTCACAAATAAAAAAAATTGATGGCAGGATTAATATTTGTTTTATTAACAATATCCACGGTAGTTGAATTGAAAAAATAGATGGGGATACTAATACCATATCAATTTTAACATTTTCCAGTTTATTTTGCCCTGTTGCAAGTTAATATATTACTAGTAACGATTTTAATAAACAAATTTAAGCTCCCCGTATAAATTTTAAAAAGTTTGTATTTTCTTCCCAAAATTTTACTTAAAATATCATATATTTACTTTACACTGAAAATTGATATTCGCACCCAAAAGATTGTTTAAAAACTATTTTTGGTAAAAAAGTAAAAATAGGTAGACAAGTTATAAAGTTTATAAAATTAAAACACCAAAAATTAGTATTATTAGTGTCCATAGCAGTAGGTAACATGTAAGAAAAATAATCAGTGAGGTTGAAATAAGTAAATTCCATTTAAGGAAAACTGTGTCCTTTACCATATAAGTTACAATAATAATATAAGAATCAGTGATGAATCTAACAAAGATATTTTATAAATGCTGAATATTTCAAGATTGATGATTTAATAAAACATAAAAAGTTAATCAATAATTTAGTTGACAAACTGCAGGTGCGTCTTTAAAAAAAGAGTTTTGTCGAAAATTATGGTTTAGTTTTACCTTTTTCATTTTAGTATTCGGGAAATTTTTTCGTTGTATTTATATTTTAAGGTAGTTGTATCACTTTCTTGGGATTTTTTTGAAATTTACACCGATTATTGTTTAAATAATACTGCATTGAATTGGTGCAAAATGAAATTTATGAACAATACAGTTCCGGAAATATTTAGTTGATGACAGTGTTTTTGATGCTCTTAAGGCTGGTTTATGCAGACAACTTTAAATCTGATTTAACTTTTATTTCAAATTTATTTGAACGTAAAGAATTTCTGGAACATTTATAGAGAATATTTACATTTACCTTACGCAAGCGCAGAAACACGAAACAATTTTGTCGGGTTGATATTAATCTAGGAATTTTTATTTTAAATGTCAAATGTCTTTAACATAACGACATATTATAGTTCGACAATTTTTTATGTTTTGACAAGGTTTTGACTTTTTTTTGTGCTTGGTTTGTTATAATTTTTGTATTTTTATTTATTATGGAAGAAATGCATTATTTAAACAGAAATAAAGGTTAAAGGTTGATGTTGACAGCTCGGTCTCGAAATAGGGCGCATGCTCATTTTCATTATTATTTAATTTACCTTTAAGAAGATAAAAAATGGCCAACTTCTTAAATGAAAGTTAAAGTTAGAGTTTTCTTAAAGTGTGTATAGGTGTGCAATGATCTTTCACTAAAGTTAAATTAAATTTAAAGTTGTGTGCATAAACCAGCTTTATACATCGTACTATATGGAATGAAGAAAATTTTACTTACATATATAATTTTAACTCTCAAACTTTTTCTACGATATTTATGAAAAACTAAACTAATATTCAACAACTAAGGAATTTTTTAAAATTAGTCTTATTGATTGTTACAATACAGTTCTTGAAATAAATAATAAATAATAACAAATTAATCTCATTGACCTCGTGGAAGAAATACACTAAAAACAATCTGGCGACAACGCATGTATTTAACCCGTGAATAAAGTATACAGTGAGCATGCGTTAGAATTTAATGATTGCTTTTGAAAAACATAGTTGTCAGATTTTACAAAGGAGCAGTTAGTCGTACGGGACTGACTGGGAATAGTACAGACAGCAAAAATTTGTGGGCTTATCAGTAACGATGCAGTGGGATGGACTCATAAAACGTACAGGAAAAATTTTATTCAATGAAAATTGTTTAGCATCATTTAAGGAATACATTTTCGGACCTCTGGAAAAGTGGCCGAATGGACAAAATTTTAAGACTTATGCAAGAATTCTACAATAATTTGATGATAACTATAAATCATTATTTAATACGGAGTGAAGTCACAGATGTTTGACAAAATCTGGAAAATATGATTTAACTTCAGTCACATTCTTAGATATTTGTTCAATATTCTTACACATCTTCGCATTATAGAAAATGAAAATGACGCATCCAAGCGAAACTTTTTGTTTTGACGATGAAACCATCGATAGTCCACCTGGTAATTGATTTCGTATTTAATTAATATTAAATCATAATTTTGAAAAATTTTAGCTAAACACCTTAGTAGGTATGAGTGCTGACTCTCAGGCTTATACATAAGAATAGTGATATAATCTTGGTCAAAAATATCCGTTCAGTGCATTGAAAATAAAATATAGCGCACGTACCCGATAAACCCATACGAAAAACATATTTAAAAAACTCTATCAACGTTTAGGTTACAAATCAGTAATCATATTTTTTATAATATGAAAAAAAAGTAAAGAGCAATCAAAATTAAAATGCTCCAATTTTTTCTTTCAAAATTATAAAAAAAGTGAAAAGATTTCTTTTATTATTTATGACATAATGTTACAAAAACAATAAGGCAATCTATCTATCATCAAATTTAACCATTGAAATTTTTTCTTCGGATGAACCATTTACTCAGTAAATACTTGCCAAGATTTATTGAAGCAAATTTAAAACAAAGAAAACATTTTTAATACTTCTGAAAGGTTAGGTAAAGTACAATTTTTTTGTAAGTAAAGTTTTTTTGTATTAACATTTTTTAATTAAATTTACTTCTCACATTTACTTACTGTTTTATTATTACAGTTCACTGAGATTTGCAGCCTTCTGACAATATTTTTTTCTTGAAAAAGGTATTGTTGCAAAATTGAACATCTTTATGTATTATCCAAAAAGTGCAAAACAATAAAAAATCGTTTTGGGTTTAATGGGTTTAATGTGGACTAATCTAATGTATTTCTGACAAACTGTTATTCTTATTATTGTGTAGAAACTAGCAAAAAGAATTTCAAAATATTTAACGACAATTTACTTTATAAACGTACTCTAAACCACTTCAGGAAATATATTTTTGTCAGAAAATCATCCGATAATTCAAATTAACGTGCGCTATAATGTCATAATAAAATAAAAATTAAAATATAATTTATTCCTTATCTTAATATGTATACTGCCAAAGACTGATAATATGAACAATAAGACGTTTAATTTTAAGTACTGTAGGCTATGGCCCATGCAAAAAAATTTAACTATATTCCTAGATCTTTGAGCCTTCTGAAAACCGTTACGTATTTTATTATTAATATCGCATATCCCGCCTTCTAGCTTACCACAATACCTCCAGAAGCGAAAAAAGTATAAAATACGGTATTACAATAAAAAATATTTAATAACCTAATACTATTTTATAATATAAATTTTATTGATCTATTTAAATAAAGGATTGTCGCTCGGACATAAGTAAGGCTTTAGATCATGTTCGGTATCATGCGCTCCCCAACAAACTCCTCTCTACAATATCTCCCCTTACTTTGTCTTGGCTCTCCAGTTTTCTTTTTAATCAACGTATATCAATTTTTGTGGCTGGTCAATCCTCTAGTATTAGAAGTTAATGCTGGGGTACCCCAGGGTTTAGTATCGGTACCAACTCTATTTCTTCTTCACTTTAACGACCTTTTCTCTTCTATAATCATTCCCATCCATATTTTTGCTGAAAAAGTACTCTTCACTTAAATATTTTATTTCTTAAGCCAGTCTCTAGGGCTAATTTGAAACATACAGGCCGGTTAATGCAGATATCTCTTTCCAGTGGCGGCTCGTGGGTTAAAAAGTAAGGGGTTGCAATTCTAATGTTTCTTTAAAAAAATAAATAAATTATTGAAAATAAATAGACAGACTAAAGCATGACTGTGTGGCACACATCCACGTATGTTTTTTATAGCGCTTAGCATTAAATGTTCTGGTAAAACTCCTTTTTTTACTAGACACAGATTGTTTTATTTTTAAATGAGGAATTGGCCTTTTTTATTTCCGCTTTATCAGCTAAAGATCAGCCACCAAACGGCTCTGCAATTAAACTTTGCACCGAATTCATTTTGAACACACAAAAAATTTCTAAAAAATGCAATTAAGCACTGCGCGATAACCAAAATAAAAAATTATACTTCAATACAGAGATAACTAGGGGTTTCTTCAATAAATCGTAAATCAGCCTGCGAGATAAACAAAGGTTTGCACTCGGACTGCAAACCTCATGCCGCTTATGAGCGCAAAATTGCCATGATAGGCAACTCCATATACTTACGCGTACTCGTAATGAATCCAATTGGGTTTGCATTTTGATTGCAACCATCGCATCGGCATCGGCTTCGAGGATGCGACGCGACGCGCGGTTGAATTCATGATATTTTAGGGAAAGCAGTCAAGTTATTTTAATAATTTGGCTGTTATTTCCAGATAATATAAATACAGATTTTCGAATAACTTTTAAAAAAATGTGTAACTATGTAATGATTAAAATATATAGGTATTTTTTAAATTTTATTTTAAACCTTTTTTGGGGGTTGCGCAAACCTGCAAACCTAAGGAAGAGCCGCCACTGTCTCTTTCACAAAACCTATTAATATTGAATTGGGGCATCAAGAATCTTGTCCAGTTTAGTACCTTAAAAATAAACGTATCGCTGTCGAGAAAAAAGTATTCAAACAGCTACCTTTTCCTTATGAGCGGCCAAGACCTTCAGAAAAAAAGAGTTATTTAACCTAGTGGGCGTTACCTTAGAAAATTAATAACTTTAATTATTACTGACATAAAAAGCCCGGAACCACCTTTTCAGCCAAAAAGTATTTTCTTCCTTTTAATATGTATACTTTATGCATGACCCAATTTAGACCCTTTTTAGAGTTTTCCACAAGTCTTAACATTTTTTATTTCATCAAAAAAAGCGTCCACCATCATGTAGAGAGACCGCCGAAATTCCCACTATGTTCCAGTGTGTGGAATTTGTCGCATGCAAAGCCTACGTTTTCTCATTTAAACAATAAAATAGAGCCATTATTATTTAAAACCTCAAAGAAATATACAGGTCTGAGCGTACTGAATATTAATTTGATCCATAAAACCGTTTATAAGTAATCTTTCGAGCTAGTGTTTTAGTAAAACACCTTTGCTTCTTTTTTTGACAAAAAAATTATATATTATAGTAGAGAAAATGTTTTTAATTTCGACCGTATAAAAAAATTTAACTAAAAAATTAAACATGTGTTAAGATCTTTATTAAATTAAAATTTGGGAGATGACAGAAAATTGCCCTAGAATTTTTTGCCCAAGCTTTGTTTATTACTTTGACGGAACACTGCAAAAAAAGTATTAGAAATACAGTTAAAAACTCCATAAGCCTTGATAAATGGCCACAGATGCTCCACAAATAAAGAAACGCGTCCTAACCCTATTATCAGTCTTTGTCACAACTATAATTTTAATGTAAAAAAAATGCATATTAACCTGACAAAAATGTTTAAGGCTTTCTGTAAATAGGCAAAAAATTGCGCTTATGTCCTTTTGACTTATAAATCAATGTAAGTGTCCGAAAATACTTAATTCATATACTGTTAACAACTTAAAAATTCATCGCGAATATATACATAATAATAAACCCCATCCGATCTTAGCGAAAACATGTTTTTAGATAGGAATAAAAATCGTACTTATGTATATAAAATTACTTTAAAAGAAATTACTAATTTACCAAAATATATAGTTTTATTTTAAAATTATTTAAATCATAAACATTCAATTATTTGTAAAGTTTTAACACTCTGTATTATTTCTAAACGACAATTTCAATACCACTTTATTGTCGCATTTTTTACAGTAGCCGAAAATTGTTTTAATTATTTGGGTCATTTACTGACTCTAATTAACAAAAAAAAAACAATAATTCAACTGATGACAGAAGCCTGTATTGGCGAAACGTTGGGTTCAAAATGAAATGGTATGCGCTGCTTTAAACAGTGTCAAATGTAGTGCTATTTCGTAGAAATAAGCCCAAAAAATACAAACCAAAATTCAGAATATTGGTTGCTTAATATATTTCTTAAAATTTCAATTTCATGTAAAAAATTTTACTGAGAATTAAAACAAAACAGATTTAATGTCGAAAAGTACTGCATATTAATAAACTAAAAATCCCTACCGAAATTCCTTAGAAATACCAGCAGAAAACGGGATAGCGACAAATAAAATGTAACATGTAACCACCAATACCCTTATTTCACAAGATCAATGAAAGAAAAGTTATTTAAAGAAATCATTTAGTTTTTTTTTGTAACATATAAAGAAATTTGTAAACGCTTTTCTTAAAGCAACTTGAGGAATTTCTAAAGCACACTGGATTAGTATTCCCTCTAATCTAACGATATTTTTAAAAGGTCGGCGGGACTTTTTCTTTTCAAATATCCCAAAGAAAGTAGTACAGTAGGTTCAGGTTTGGCAGCCAGAGTTGATTATCTAAAATATCGGCTCATACATTGGTCTTGAAAGAAAAAATGTTCCTAAAGTCAGATTGCAAAACGCAAGTTAGTTGTGGTAACTGGAGAAAATCTAAACATAAAAAAGCGACAAGTTTTGCTGAATACCTGGCACAAATCTTTCAGGAACATCAACTAGATAATAGTGACAAAGAAGATCAAATTAAGAACTTTTTAGATATCCCTTGCCCTATGACACTACCAATTAAAATATTCAGTCCACGAGAGGTGAAACAAGAAATAGCAAAAACCAGTAATCACAAACCACCTGGATTTGACCTAATAACTGCAAAAATATTAAAACACAAAACAGAACCTCATCATACCTGCCAATCAGTCTCCTGCCCATAATGTCCAAAATATTTGAAAGGCTTTTACTTAAAAGAATGAAAGAATACACTAACTTAGATTCAGAGATACCTACTTATCAATTTGGCTTTCGTAAAATGCACTCCACAACACAACAAATTCACAGAATTGTAAAGAAAATTCATACAAGCTTTGAAGGAAAAAAACTGTTCTTCAGCATTCCTAGATGTAGAAAAAGCATTTGACAGAGCCTGGCATCTCGGCATCCTATATAAACTGAAACATATCCTTCCAACTCCCTATTACCCGATCCTTAAGTCCCACCTTGATCGTTACTTCCAAGTAAAACTGAATACAGAAACTTCAACATACTTTCCCATCAGAGCAGGAGTACCTCAGGTTAGTGTGCTGGGCCCCTACCTATACCTTATATTCACTGCAGATATCCCTACCACAAACACAACGGATGACACTGCTATAATCTCCGCCAACGAAAACCCTATCTCTGCAACTCGCACTTGCAGAACCACCTTAATCAATTAGAAACCTGGCTCATGAAATAGAAAGTGATAATAAATTAGACCAAATCCTCACAGGTAACGTTTACTAACCGAACAGAAGAATGTCCTCCATAACCATCAATGGAATACAACTTCCAGTTAATACCCAAGTAAAATACTTGGGCCTAATTCTTGAACCAAAAACTAACATGGAAACATCATATAACAAGCCAAAAAGGCACAAATAAATATTAAAATCCGGAAAATGAATTGACTTTTAGAAATAAAATCAAAGCTTACTATGGAAAACAAACACTTACTGTACGAATGTATAATAAAATCTATATGGACCTATGGAATCCAGCTATGGGGATGCTCGAGATCATCAAATATCAATATTATACAAAAATTCTAAGAATAATATTTAATGCTCCCTGGTATGTAAGCAACAAGACACTCCATTATGACTCAGCTATACCGATGGTAGAAGAAGAAATACATAGAAATATAAGACACTACCTAAATGGATTACCAGAACTTCCTAATGCTGAAGCAAGGCAGCTATACACTTCCCCGGAGGATGTAAAAAGACTAAGGAAACTCTGGCCAACAGACTTGTTAGACTACTCATTATATTATAATAGTATGTACTGGGCAACTTCTCCCTTATGTAATATACACTCATAACATTTACTTATAGTGTTATGGAAACTGATTGTAAATTTGCATGATTAATTTAAAAAAAAGCTGTACTCCACCATCGATAGTTCAGGAAGCTTACTTCTCCATTTGACCAAACAAGCTTCGTCAGAAAGAAAATTGTCTTTCTCTCAAGGTCTTTACATTTCTGTGTGTAAGGACTGATGGGTTTATAGAAATGAAATTGAATTGCTTTAAGAATTCTTCTAGCAGTGCGTATTTAAACCGAGCGTCTTTTATTGCCAGGAAATTCATTTTTCATTTTTATTAAGTGATTCAACAATGGACCAAGCCAATATTTTCGTAATTTTTGACTTAAATTAAATTTTAATAAATCGTTTTTTAACACATCCACTAATGTTAAATTTTGAGATTTTTTAGGATGCCCTTTATGAAAAGCCTTAGGTGCTTTAATAAAAACTCTTTATAACCTATAGATTTTGCAGTTGTCGCACACAGTTAAAACAGTTTTAATCTTCTACTTTAAAGGTTTAAAAAATAAAAATAATAAATAAATAGACTGAATTTATAACTGTATTTCTGACTAAAAACAATGGCATCGTATATGTCAGTTAAGATTGGCAGGATTACCTGCAAGAAATACTATTACCTGTTGTTAATTATTTTATTTTAAATTAAAATTTTAATTAAAAAAATTAATATATTTTTTTAAAGCGGCTGCTACGTCGTACAAAAACGATTTTAAAAAAATCTTTAAACATCTTCTCCGTAGCTGGTCATTCTAAACTTTCTCCATAGTAATTTTTAGTATATTAATATGCAGAACTTTTTTTTTATTGATTTAAGAAATATATTGTAAATCATAAGGAATAGATAATATTACCATTTTTTTAAACAATCCAAATTTATTTTATTTTTTTGAATTTTTAGAAAAAAATAAATTTTACAGCTTATGTCAAAATGTAATCAAACATCTTATACCCAAACTGATTTAAAAGAAAATGTCATTCATACTTTTTAATAATTTAACTAATAACGTCAACTTGTTAATCAATCAAAAACTGATGCAAGATATAGTAAAAAATAAACATATATTAAAAAATTAAATAAAATGAAACTATATTTTTTATGGGTCAGTATATTAAATGAACAAGGTGGTCAATAATACTAAAAATAAAAATTAACTGCTTATGGTAAAAAGTAAGCCTACTAAAGGTTTCTAATTATTTCGTTTTAAAATACCATTACATACCGGGCATTGACGTTTCTTAATAAAATGGAGTGTTAAAACTAATTTTCAAAACAGCTACGTCAAAAAATTAAAGCTATCAATGTAATACAAAAATGTATGCTAAAATCATTTTGGCAGATTTAGTAAACGTTCTATTTTGCCATATTTAAACCATTTTTATGTGAACATATCAATCAAGCATCATCCCATATTTTTAATTAAGTTTTTAGGCTTAATTTAAGAAAATTGGCCATATCGGCTGAATTTTTGGTAATATTATTTCTAAAAACTTTATTTAGGAATCGTATTTCGTTTCTTTTTACTATAACATTTTTTTAGTAGTACGTTACATATTTTGGTTTGTTTCTTAAATAGAAACAAATAGGTCCGTTTTAAGACGTCACACTTTATTACCTTACAAGAACAAGAAGGACTGCATGGAAAAAATATAAAATAACCAATTTTGGTCTGTCAGAAACTAAGAGTTGGTGGATATACGAGATGGCAGGAATATTTTTGCTAGAAACCCTTAAGAAAAATGTATTTTAGAATAACCAAAATATGTTCCCACTTTAAAAGATTCGAAACATTTATTATACAAACAAAATGTAAAAACATTTTAAAAAAACGTATTTTTTTTAAACTTTAATCGCCCATAACTATGTAAGTATTGGTCGTACAGAAAAGTGACAGAAACAAAAAGTCTCGTAATTAAATTTTCTATAAGGTGGGATTGGTTAGAAATTGCAAAATGCTTTACGCTTATTGCAAAAAAGAATTAAATAGAAAAAGGGCTTTTTTTCCTTTTTATATTGGTCGAAACACATTTTTAGTAAAATTTTTCATCAAAACTTTGCGGAGATTGTTTATAAGGAAAAAAATGGTTCATTCCTTTAAACAATTGTTGGGGGCGCCCAAACAATCCGTTTTTCATTAAAGAAAAAATGTCTGAAAGCTTGAGATTTATGTTATATGTGAAAAAATCATGCCTGGGTCCCATATTTTGGACTCTTATTTAGTTTGGAAAATTGTCCATTTTTCAAACGAGATTGAATTGCAAATTTATTGTGTAACAGTAATTGAACCAATTTTACATAATGTCTCATTATAGAAGAAAATTTTTTAATAGTCAAAATGGACTATCTTAAAGAACAAAAAATAGGAGTGTGCGAATGGCAGTCAAATCAATTGAATATATTCGATTCAAATTTTACATCGAATAATCTAATAAACCTCTGTATAAGCAACTATTACAACAACTTTTCAATATGGTGAGTTCAATATTAATAAGTCTCATTTAAATACACCTGGAATTTCAAATTATTACAAAGCTTTTTAAAATTGCCGCCAAAATCAATTCCTATTTTTGTATTTAAATATTCGAACAATTCAGGTATTCCGATTATTCAAAAGATTTGAATCATTTAAAAAGTTCGAATTATTTGAAAGGTTCGAATTATTTGAATAGTTCGAATTATTCGAATTATTTGAATAGTTCGAATTATTTAAATAGTTTGCATCATTCAAATATTCGATTTGAAATTCAAATCGAATAATTGGTATTTAATTCGCCTCGAATAATTCTAAAATTCGAATATTCGCACACCCCTACCAAAAAAATGTAAAAAACTACATTTCTTTCCCTTTTTTGTTTCTTTCCAATTGACGACAAGCTTAATAATTTTTAATTAAATTAGTGTTATAAAAAATTTAATTACGAAATTTTTGCCTTTCCGCAATTTTTCTCTACAACCAATACTTATACAATATTACCCAAGGTTATAAGCAATCAAAATTAAAAAAAAACGTCTATTTTGATTTTTTGTGTCGCACCCAATTGGCGTAGTTGTCCATTTCGTGAACTGGATGTCCAGTTCGTGAAGTGGAAACAGATAGTGAAATAATATTTTATGTCACTATCTGGACAATTTTTATGCCCAGTTCATGAAATGGATATATAATTTTTCCACTTAGAGAAGCGAGACTATATTACACCATCTGGACACAAAAATCATCCAGTTCCAGTGCTGTATATTTGGCATTTGTCCACTTAGTAAAACAATCAGTCGTCGTTGTTTTGAAATGGCATGAGCATTATATTGAACTACTAAAGCAAAAATGTTTAATATCAAAGATTATTTTTATACGCTTCTTGATCAATATTACACGGAAAAACTAACCACAACTAACCGAAAATGTTGGGTCATTGCATTGTATTACAGTAAATAGATAAATGCCAAATATACAGTTCAGGATCCGGATGATTTTTGTGTCCAGATGCTGTAATACCGTCTCGTTTCACCAAGTGGAAAAATGGTATATCCATTTCATGAACTGGACATTTAGTTCATGAAATGGACAATTACGCCACGTGAGTGCGACATATACATTTTTCTTAAGGGTTTTCAGCAAAGTATACCTGCCAGCTCGTACATCTAACCAAAAACATATGGTTCATTAAAGAAATAATAATTAAACTTAAAAACATAAAATGATAGGTATGGAACGGAATACGAATCTTAATAAAAGGGTTATTTAAAAAAATATATTATTTCGCAATACGAGGTAATACACAGCAAGTGTTAAAAATTTAACATTATCAACTTTAAAAAAATTGATGTGTATTTAAATAAAAAAACCTTCTTATTTAATTATAAGATTTCACAAGAAACTGCAATATTTATGAGGGCTAAATACCTCATAATTATTTACTTGAAACATTTTTTACAATAATATGCCAAACTAAGGCTTTAAACAATATTATTTAAACGCAATCAAAAACCGAACATTCTTCACTGTAATATTTCTTTTGGGGCACAAGTCTTCCCAAAATGCTACAAAATCTGTGACAAAAATAATAAAATTTAAAATTTATCAATATTTTAAAATTTTAAAATAAGATAAATTTTTAAAATAAAAATAAATCGAACTTGTTTAACTTATTTTGCTGAAATATCAGCGCAAACTGGGAGTTAAAAAAACCTCTGGGTATTGAGGAAGGTTATTAAAAAACTTTTTAAAAAATAGAAAAATGAGGAAAAAGCTTTTCTTAGGTAAAAATATATTCTCGGAAAGACAAAAATGACTTCATTCATAGATTCGCAAATAAGGGCCCTAAAATAACCTTTAGTGAAATTTGGTAGGTTTGGCAGTTAAACAAAAAAAATGTGAATTTTAAAATATGTCTAAGAATTTTTTATAACAGTCAGATATTGTGATCTGCATAAAATCCCAATTTAAATAATTGACCGGGGATGTGTTGTTTAATTTCTGCATACTCCTGGTATGTTTCTAGGTTTCTAAATTATTTTTACTTACTGTATATTACCCAAACTAATCTGTGTTAAATACATTCCGTACTTTGTTAAGTTAATTTATGTGTAATATAATATTTTAATTGTTTATACTATACTTAGGCATAATATTTTAAACAAGATATCGTTGCGGTGTTACTATTTAAGTTTTAATTTATTTTATTTATTATTAACTGAATATACATTATGTGTAAGTGCTTGTAAATAATATTGTGATAATAATAAATCAATTTGCACAATAGGGATGTGTGTTTGTCTTTTAATACATACAATAATTAAAACGTGTTAAAAATACCCTAAGTAGACCAGGCTCTATAGTCGAGAAATTGATTTCCTGCGAAAATTAGTTATAAGTCTCCTAAAAATATGGTTGATGATTTAAACAATCCGGGAATCCGGAATGGCATCTAAAAAAAGACGAATTCTGTTATTTTTCTGCAAAAAAAATTACAATTGTTATTAACAAAAAGCTGTAGCTCCAATATTTATAATTTTAATTTAACGTTGAAAATCGGCTTTCGCGCGCCTCCATCGTAGTGAGCGTAGTTTTAAAATCATTTTTTTATGCAATTAAATATTAATTTAAAAAATTGTAAAACTTCTGATGTCATCTAGACACTTTAAAAAATACGGTCCTGAATGAATGTGATAATAAAAGTTTTATCACCATTTTTTAAAAAGATATTCAATTGTTAATTAACAGTTTTTTTACTGGTCTCTGTTGTCATTAAAGGCGGTATAAATAAATAATTATTCTATAATTTTTGTTCCTTGGAGCCCTTTTAATAAACATACTCAACAAGATGATATTATAAATGTTTATAAAACAATATTTTTTCATTAATTATTAACTTTTGAAGTAAAAAAAGTGAAAAATTTAAATAATGTATATTTTTTTAATTTAATCTATTACTGATTTCATCTTCATGTTAGGCATTTTTGCCTAGGGAAAAATAACCTTAAGTCTTGGTCAGCACGCCACGGTTTTCCAAGCGGAAATCGCAGCAATAATGCATTGTGTCGTGCTAATTAAAGAAAAAGGGAGTAAAGGAAAACACATCGTCATTTACTCAGACCGCCAAGCGGCCCTGAAGGCCATCAGTTCTCCAAAAGTTAATTCCAAACTAGTGGGGGGCTGTATACAGGCCCTGAAAAAAATCGGCTTGGCAAACAAACTTACGGTAGCCTGGGTACCAGGCCACGAGGGCCACCCAGGTAACGAAGAGGCCGACGACCTAGCCAAAACAGGATCAGCCATGGAAACGATAGGCCCTAAGCCATTCTGTGGAATCTCGGCAGGCCTCTTTAAAGCATCTATTAAGAGCTGGGTAGACAGATAGTTTCAAAGCTGGTGGGTACAAACACCAGGACAACGACAGGCAAAGCAGTTCATTAAGACCTGCTCGGCCAAGTTTACCTCGGACCTACTGAGTCACAGTCGTAAGGTCGTAAGGATAACAGTAGGTCAACTAACAGGACATTGCAACCTCAAAAAGCACCTGGAAAGAATAGGCCTGGTGGAGGATAGCCTGTGTAGGTTCTGCCAGGAGGCTGAAGAAACAGCCGTACATGAGTGGTGCCACTGCGAAGCACTATGTAGGCTTATGTTTACTAGACTTGGTGAGGAAAAGCCAAAACCGGCAAGATATATGGAGTGGCCAGTGTTAAGACTCTGGAGTCTAGTTAAGAAGACGGGCCTGGACAAGGTACTCTAAAGAACGATAGGAGAAACTACAATAAATCTGGTAAGGTTGCAGTGGTGGAGGTCATTTTTGCCATCTCCGTTAAAATAATCTAATCTAATCTAGGCATTTTATAATTACTTTTTTTTTTTTCTGTCATTTGTTTATAAATTGTTAATAAACAAATTGTTAAATAAATAAGTAAATAAATTGTTGACAAAAAAAAATTTGCCGTTATATTTAAAATTTAAATTATGGTTAAAATAACATTTCCTAAATAATTAATTTTGATAATAAAAATATGAAAAAAAAACGACTATAACCAATAAAATATTTAAGATTTTTTTAAACAATTATTTTCTTACGCTAACAATATGGTGAATTTTTTTTCAAGAATATTTAATTAATCCATTTGTTCATAAACAAATGGCAGGAAAAAGTAATTATAAAATGCCTAAGATGAAGATGAAATCAGTTATAGCTTAAAATTAAAATAAATATATTTAAAAAACATTATATTTAAATTTTTCACGTTTTTTTACTTTAAAATTTAATAATTAATGAAATATTTTTTTTTATAAACTTTTATAATTGCATCTTGTTGAGTATGTTTATAAAAAGGGCTCCAAGAAACAATATATTTTTAAATTAATTATTTAAACTTTTATACTGCCTTTTATGACAACAATGATCCCTAAAAAACTGTTAATTACCAACCGAATAACTTTTTATGATACAACTTTTATTATCGCGGGCTCAAGTACCTAGATGACACCAGAATTTTTTAAATTATTATTTAATTGCATTGTTAAAAACTACGCCCACTACAGTGGTGGCGCTTGCATGCCAAAACTGATGCGCGAAAGCCCATTTCAACGTTAAATTAAAAGTATAAATATTATATTATAAATAATTGTAAATATTCTTGAGATTTTGCCAAAAAGCTGGACGGCTATTTTTTTTACAGTATTTTGTTAATAACAATTGTAATTTCTTTTTGCAGAAAAAAATCCAAAATACGTCGTCTTTTTCTAGATGCCTTTCCAGATCGTTTAAATTATCAAACATATTTTTAGGAGACTTGTTACTAATTTTCGCAAAAAATCAACTTCTCGACTAGACTATTATCTGTTTTGGGTTGGACGTACAAAGTGGCACGCATGTTCTTGCTGGAAACCCTTCGTAAAGATGTATAAAAGAAGAATCAAGTTATGCTCCCTATTAGAAAGGTCGGAAACATTTTTTAATTATATAAAATGTTAAAAAAATCAAAAAAATATTTTTTTCTACTTTAATCGCTTAAAACTTTGTAAGTATGGGTCGTAGAAAAGAAATTGAAGTGAAAAAAATCTTTTTAAATTTTCTACAAGATAGGATTGATAGACATCGTAGAATGTTTTATGGTTGTTGCAAAAAAGCAATAAACAAAGAAGGCTGAAAACCGGAAGTTTTTTACGTATATTTTTAGATCCTTTAGTTTTTTCTAAGGAGCTCTATACTCGGCCAGAAACAACATTCAAATCATGGTTTAGTTTGATAATTTTTGTATTATAATATTGCAATCCAATTGACTAGAGTCCTCAAGCGCTCAAATATATTTTTTAATGATTCGGATTATTTGGGCATCCTTGACAACTGTTTAAAGTTATTTAAAACATGTTTGCTCATAAATAAAGGGTGTTTTTTAATTACCACACAAAAGCGCATTATGCGACACAATCCCTAGCATTTAGTGTTTCAACTACCGCAACGCCTCGCATAATTTGACTTGGCTGTTTTAATTAATGATCGCATAATGCGGCATTAATGCTTACTGTGCTTTGTAGTTGAAAAATACCCAAACTCACAATCTCCACGAATTTTTAATGAAAAATTTTACTCTTCAGAAAATATGTTTAAAAAGTACTCCTAAAGACGCTTCTTTATCGAAATCAATGGGTCGATTGGGTGCCAAGGTACAGGCTGTGTTTACGACGAATCTATATTACCAATAATAACATATCATAATAGAGTTTAAAGATTGCCAATAATTGTCGTTTTCCAGATGTAGAAGGAATATTCCAAACAGAATCTAATTTGGAATAGATACAAAATATACGGATTGGAAGGTTTTTTTAAAAATTAATTGTAAAAACAGTCTATGGTCTCTGCGATATGAAACAAATTTTTGCTAGCTAACCATGTAACATATTTACTTTTGACACAGCATAACTAACAGGCAGTACGATCTCCCCCTGGCGGCGCCTTTGATATTTTTAAGCACAAAACACAAAAGAAACGCACACCAAACGATTAAAAGTCAAATAAAGAAGATAGTTCATATTTCAGCAAAATGGCGGCTGTACCGAACAATTTATGAAATCGTGCTGCTCTTTCTTAGTTATGGTTACCTTACAAAAATTTGGTAATGTGACTGTAGTGCTTTCTTGCTTTGACACTGGCTGATCGATTTTAGACCTATGCAGATCTTTTGTCTCACTTCAGGTTTAACCGAAAATAACTATTATTTTCAAATTTTAAATTGAACCGCACAAACATATTTTCTATCATTTTGGTAGAATGTATCATTCATCATATAATGACGTCTCATATGCCATTTTTGACACTTCTCCGTCATACTATCAGGTTTTTTAAATTTTAGTCTAGGAGGCCTTGGATACGGAAAAACAAACTTATTTGTCTTTAGTTTTTAGGGCTTTCAAGGACAGGTTTAAGGACACTAAAACAATACTTATACCGTTTTACAAGGAAATAAATAATTTATTGGGT